>CM065590.1:184741379-184828879 GCA_033119425.1 Bufotes viridis
AAGGATGGTTAGGCCTGAGCAGGTACAGGCGCTAGTCAATTGGATGGCCGACAGTGGATCCAGCATGTTAACAACATTATCTCCCACCCAGTCTTCTGCAGAAAGCGCACAGGTGGCGCCTGAAAACCAAGCCCATCAGTCTGTCACATCACCCCCATGCATATCATGGAAACTGTCTGAGCCTCAAGTTATGCAGCAGTCTCTTATGCTGTTTGAAGACAATGCTGGCAGGGTTTCCCAATGGAATCCACTCTAGCTCTTCCCCAGTGGTGGAAGACATAGAATGCACTGATGCACAACCACTGATGTTTCCTGATGATGAGGACATGGGAATACCATCTCATCGCAGTCCGCACGTCTCTGATGATGACGAAACACAAGTGCCAACTGCTACGTCTTTCTGCAGTGTGCAGACCGAGCGGGAGGTCAGGGAGGAAGACTGTGTGGAAGACGATGCAGGGGACGATGAGGTCCTAGACCCCACATGGAATGAAGATCGTGCCACTCACTTTCATAGTTCAGAGGAAGAGGCAGTGGTGAGACCTAGCCAACAGCGTAGCAAAAGAGGGAGCAGGGGGCAAAGCAGAACAGCCGCCTCCAAGAGAGTTCGCCTGCTACTGGCCACCGCCACCAGGGACCGAGCACCACAAAGGCAGCTTCAAGGGGTTCCCTGGCATGACACTTCTTTAAACAATGTGCTGACGACAAGACCCGAGTGGTTTGCAAGCTGTGCCATCAGAGCCTGAAGCAAGGCATTAATGTTCTGAACCTTAGCACAACCTGCATGACCAGGCATCTACATGCAAAGCATGAACTGCAGTGGAGTAAAAACCTTAAAAGCAAGGAACTCACTCTAGCTCCCCCTGCTCCCTCTTCTGCTGCTGCCTTGGCCTCTTCCTCCGCCTCGGGAGGAATGTTGGCACCTGCCGCCCACCAAAAAGAGGATGTGCCACCGACAACACCACCTGCGTCATCAAGCATCTCCACCATGTCACACGGCAGCGTTCAGCTCTCCATCTCACAAACCTTGGAGAGAAAGCATAAATTCCCACCTAGCCACCCTCGAGCCCTGGGCCTGAATGCCAGCATTTCTAAACTACTGGCCTTTGAAATGCTGTCATTCAGGCTGGTGGACACAGACAGCTTCAAACAGCTGATGTCCATGGCTGTCCCACAGTATGTTGTTCCCAGCCGCCACTACTTCTCCAAGACAGCCGTGCCTTCCTGCACAACCAAGTATCCGATAAAATCAAGTGTGCACTGCGCAACGCCATCTGTGGCAAGGTACACCTAACCACAGATACGTGGACCTAGTAAGCACGGCCAGGGACGCTATATCTCCCTAACTGCACACTGGGTAAATGTAGTGGCGGCTGGGCCCCAGGCGGAGAGTTCCTTGGCGCACGTCCTTCCGCCGACAAGGATCGCAGGGCATCATTCTTTGCCTCCTGTAGCCTCCTCCTGCTACTCGGCTTCCTCCTCCTCTGCTTCCACCAGCTCATCCAGTCAGCCACACACCTTCACCACCAACTTCAGCACAGCCCGGGTAAATGTCAGCAGGCCGTTCTGAAACTCATATGTTTGGGGGACAGGCCCCACACCGCTGCAGGAGTTGTGGCGGGGTATTGAACAACAGACCGACCAGTGGTTGCTGCTGGTGGGCCTCAAGCCCGGCCTGGTGGTGTGCGATAATGGGCGAAATCTGCGTGCAGCTCTGGGACTAGCCGGTTTGACACACATCCTTTGCCTTGCGCATGTGCTGAATTTGGTGGTGCAAAAGTTCATTCACAACTACCCCGACATGTCAGAGCTGATGCATAAAGTGCGGGCCGTCTGTGTGCGCTTCCGGCGTTCACATCCTGCCGCTGCTCGCCTGTCTGCGCTACAGCAGAAGTTCGGCCTTCCCGCTCACCGCCTCATATGCGATGTGCCCATCAGGTGGAACTCCACCTTGCACATGCTGGAGAGACTGTGCGAGCAGCAGCAGGCCATAGTGGAGTTTCAGCTGCAGCACGCACGTGTCAGTCGCACTGCGGAACAGCACCACTTCACCACCAATGATTGGGCCTCCATGCGAGACCTGTGTGCCCTGTTGCGCTGTTTCGAGTACTCCACCAACATGGCCAGTGGCGATGACACCGTTATCAGCGTTACAATACCACTTCTATGTCTCCTTGAGAAAACGCTTAGGGCGATGATGGAAGAGGAGGTGGCCCAGGAGGAGGAGGATGAGGGGTCATTTTTAGCACTTTCAGGCCAGTCTGTTAGAAGTGGCTCAGAGGGAGGCTTTTGCAACAGCAGAGGCAAGGTACAAATGTGGCCAGCCAGGGCCCACTACTGGAGGACGAGGAGGATGAGGAGGAGGTGAAGGAGGATCAGGATGATGCAGGTTCACAGCGGGGTGGCACCCGACACAGCTCAGGCCCATTACTGGTGCGTGGCTGGGGGGATACGGAGGACGATGACGATACGCCTCCCACAGAGGACAGCTTGTCCTTACCTCTGGGCAGCCTGGCACACATGAGCGACTACATGCTGCAGTGCCTGCGCAACGACAGCAGAGTTGCCCACATTTCAACGTGCAGGACTACTTGGTTGCCACCCTGCTGGATCCCCGGTGCAAAGACAATGTGCCCACCTTACTTCCTGCACTGGAGCGTGATAGGAAGATGCGCGAGTACAAGCGCACGCTTGTAGAGGCGCTCCTGAGAGCATTCCCAAATGTCACAGGGGAACAGGAGGAAACCCAAGGCGAAGGCAGAGGAGGAGCAAGAGGTTGGCAACGCAGCAGTGTCACAGCCAGCTCCTCTGAGGGCAGGGTTAGAATGGCAGAAATGTGGAAAAGTTTTGTCTCCACGCCACAGCTAACTGCACCACCACCTGATACGGAACGTGTTAGCAGGAGGCAGCATTTCACTAACATGGTTGAACAGTACGTCTGCACACCCCTCCATGTACTGACTGATGGTTCGGCCCCATTCAACTTCTGGGTCTCCAAATTGTCCACGTGGCCAGAGTTAGCATTTTATGCCTTGGAGGTGCTGGCCTGCCCGCGGCCAGCGTTTTGTCTGAACGTGTATTCAGCACGGCAGGGGCGTCATTACTGACAAACGCAGCCGCCTGTCCACAGCCAACGTGGACAAGCTGACGTTCATAAAAATGAACCAGGCATGGATCCCACAGGACCTGTGCCTCCCTTGTGCAGAATAGACATTTATAACTGCCTCCCCTCAACCATGTATTCTTGTACTCAGGGCACTTCTTTATTGAATCCTCATTTTTTTACCTTACCGTGATCTTGCGGTGCAACCCAAAGTTGAATGAACCTCTCCTCTGTCTGGGTGGTGGGGCCGAAATAACTGAGCGTGGCCTTCTCCAGTGGTGGTTGATATGACGCATGATTTCTTGCTGTGGGACCTCTCTCCTCTGTCTGGGTGCTGAGGCCGAAATAACTGAGAGTGGCCTTCTCCAGTGGTGGGTGATATGACGCATGATTCCTTGCTGTGGGACCTCTCTCCTCTATCTGGGTGCTGGGGCTGAAATAACTGAAAGTGGCCTTCTCCAGTGGTGGGTGATATGACGCATGATTCATTGCTGTGGAACCTGTATCCTCGGTCTGGGTGCTGGGCCGAAATAACTGAAAGTGGCCTTCTCCAGTGGTGGGTGATATGACGCATGATTCCTTGCTGTGGGACCTCTCTCCTCTGTCTGGGTGCTGGGCCGAAATAACTGAAAGTGGCATTCTCCAGTGGTGGGTGATATGACGCATGATTCCTTGCTGTGTGACCTCTCTCCTCTGTCTGGGTGCTGGGGCCAAAATAACTGAAAGTGGCCTTCTCCAGTGGTGGGTGATATGACGCATGATTCCTTGCTGTGGGACCTCTCTCCTCTTTCTGGGTGCTGGGCTGAAATAACTGAGAGTGGCCTTCTCAGTGGTGGGTGATATGACGCATGATTCCTTGCTGTGGGACCTCTCTCCTCTGTCTGGGTGCTGGGCCGAAATAACTGAAAGTGGCCTTCTCCAGTGGTGGGTGATATGACGCATGATTCCTTGCTGTGGGACCTCTCTCCTCTGACTGGGTGCTGAGGCTGAAATAACTGAAAGTGGCCTTCTCCAGTGGTGGGTGATATGACGCATGATTCCTTGCTGTGGGACATCTCTCCTCTATCTGGGTGCTGGGGCCGAAATAACTGAATGTGGCCTTCTCCAGTGGTGGGTGATATGACGCATGATTCCTTGCTGTGGGACCTCTCTCCTCTGACTGGGTGCTGGGGCTGAAATAACTGAAAGTGGCCTTCTCCAGTGGTGGGTGATATGACGCATGATTCCTTGCTGTGGGACCTCTCTCCTCTGTCTTGGTGCTGGGCTGAAATAACTGAGAGTGGCCTTCTCCGGTGGTGGTTGATATGACGCATGATTCCTTGCTGTGGGACCTCTCTCCCTCTGTCTGGGTGCTGGGACGGAAATAACTGAGAGTGGCCTTCTCCGGTGGTGGTTGATATGACACATGATTCCTTGCTGTGGGACCTCTCTCCTCTGACTGGGTGCTGGGGCCGAAATAACTGAACGTGGCCTTCTCCAGTGGTGGGTAATATGACGCATAATTTCCTTGCTGTGGGACATCTCTCCTCTATCTGGGTGCTGGGGCCAAAATAACTGAAAGTGGCCTTCTCCAGTGGTGGGTGATATGACGCATGATTCCTTGCTGTGGGACATCTCTCCTCTATCTGTGTGCTGGGGCCGAAATAACTGAAAGTGGCCTTCTCCAGTGGTGGGTGATATGACGCATGATTCCTTGCTGTGGGACATCTCTCCTCTATCTGGGTGCTGGGGCCGAAATAACTGAAAGTGGCCTTCTCCAGTGGTGGGTGATATGACGCATGATTCCTTGCTGTGGGACCTCTCTCCTCTGACTGTGTGCTGGGGCCGAAATAACTGAAAGTGGCCTTCTCCAGTGGTGGGTAATATGACGCATGATTCCTTGCTGTGGGACATCTCTCCTCTATCTGGGTGCTGGGGCCGAAATAACTGAAAGTGGCCTTCTCCAGTGGTGGGTGATATGACGCATGATTCCTTGCTGTGGGACCTCTCTCCTCTGACTGGATGCTGGGGCTGAAAAAACTGAAAGTGGCCTTCTCCAGTGGTGGGTGATATGACGCATGATTCCTTGCTGTGGGACCTCTCTCCTCTGTCTGGGTGCTGGGCTGAAATAACTGAGAGTGGCCTTCTCCGGTGGTGGTTGATATGACGCATGATTCCTTGCTGTGGGACCTCTCTCCTCTGTCTGGGTGCTGGGCCGAAATAACTGAGAGTGGCCTTCTCCGGTGGTGGTTGATATGACGCATGATTCCTTGCTGTGGGACCTCTCTCCTCTGACTGGGTGCTGGGGCCGAAATAACTGAACGTGGCCTTCTCCAGTGGTGGGTAATATGACGCATGATTCCTTGCTGTGGGACATCTCTCCTCTATCTGGGTGCTGGGGCCGAAATAACTGAAAGTGGCCTTCTCCAGTGGTGGGTGATATGACGCATGATTCCTTGCTGTGTGACCTCTCTCCTCTGTTTGGGTGCTGGGCCGAAATAACTGAGAGTGGCCTTCTCCAGTGGTGGGTGATATGACGCATGATTCCTTGCTGTGGGACCTCTCTCCTCGGTCTGGGTGCTGGGCCGAAATAACTGAGAGTGGCCTTCTCCGGTGGTGGTTGATATGACGCATGATTCCTTGCTGTGGGACCTCTCTACTCTGTCGGGGTGCTGGTGCCGAAATAATTGAAAGTGGTCTTCTCCTGTGTTGAGTGATATGACGCATGATTCCTTGCAGTGGGACCTGTCTCCAATTGATTTTGGTTACATTTTATTTATTTTATTTTATTTTAATTCATTTCCCTATCCACATTTGTTTGCAGGGGATTTACCTACATTTTGCTGCCTTTGGCAGCCCTCTAGCCCGTTCCTGGACTATTTTACAGCCTTTTTAGTGCCTAAAAGTTCGGGTCCCCATTGACTTCAATGGGGTTCGGGTTAGGGATAAAGTTCGGGTTGAGTTCGGATCCCGAACCCGAACATTTTCGGGAAGTTCGGCCGAACTTCTCGAACCCGAACATCCAGGTGTTCGCTCATCTCTAGTTACTGACCAAATGCTAACCGAGTGAAATGTGCAAATGCTCAACACACAGAATCCGTTTTTGAGCGGATCAGAGGAAGGGCAAAATAATCAGTGGCGCCAACACAAACTTCCTGCTGACACCCATTCCACTCTGTTAGGGGTTGCTCTACTTTTATAATGGTTTAATAGAACAGGTTCTGTGGACATCTATTTGAAATCAGCTGACGATGGTGTAAAGGAGTGCGCTTCTTCTTGGCGCTTACATTGATCTGTAAGACTGAGTTCATACTTGAGTTATTTGGTCAGTTTTGGACCCGTGACTGCCCAAATAAGTGAAGTGTGCAGTGATTCTGAGAACGACGCCTGTCATCTGCATGTCACACGGACCCTCAGTATTATTTCACTACCAAAGCAGACTCCCTATGCATTTTACTGCAAGGCACAGTGTTCTAAACCACTATAAAGGCTCCCAGAAGCCAGAAAATCAACGTTTTTAACATAATTCGCTGCTAATATATCCGGATCGAACCTATCTGGAGTTATCCCAGTCCTCCGTATAGAAAGCAAAAGAAAAAGTTAGCGGATCTGCACAAACTAGACAATTGTTAAGGTGAAACAATCAAAAGTGCAGTCTGTGAGTATATGCTCAACACAACTAACAAAGGCCTCTTTGCGCCCGCAATGCATGGGCACCGACCGTAGGGCAGCTACAGCGGATCGCGGACCCATTCACTTGAATGTGTCCACGATCTGCCTGTTCCGCAAAAAGGATAGGACATGTTCTATCTTTTGTGGGACGGAAGTACAGAACAGAACCCCACGGAAGCATTCCGTAGTGTTCCGTTCCGTGATTCCGTTCGCATCTCGGATTTGCGGACCCATTGAAGTGAATGGGTCCGCATCCGTGATGCAGAATGACAACAGAACAGTGCCCGTGTATTGTGGATCTGCAAATGCGGTCTGCAATACGGGCACAGGACACCTACGGCCGTGTGAAAGAGGCCAAAGTCTGCGTGCTGTCTCTTAGCCCACGGGTGTTCACACTTCTCTTGTTATGCCGATTTACTTCAGTGCTGAATGCAGGTACCGCAATGCTTGTTTCTGCCCATTATTCCAGTGCTGCAGCCTTAAGAAAAGATGCATACGTACATAGTGCTCACCGCGTATAGATAACAATAGCCGCACCTTAATATACTTACAAAGTAGTTGTCCTAATCAAATCACATAAAATGTCACTACCCAACCTGGATTTGCTCCACTTCGTCAGGGGCATGCCGAGATTAAGAGATGGCCTTGACGGTCATTTCACGGCGAACTTTGCGCTTCGCAATTCGCCGAACTTTGGCCCATGACACATCCATCAGGTGGGACAGGACAGCCAACTGATACATTTCAGCACATGTTCACACCCCCACCCTATAAAAGAACCTGATCTGGAAGCCATTTTATATTCTGTGTTTTGCCAGTGGAGGGAGAGGTTGCTTTGTGGAGCAGGGACAGACTGTTAGGGACACCAAACACTAGCTAATAGGGCCACAAAAGTCCTTTTAAGGACTGGTATAGGTGTGCTGTTTAGGTGTGATATAATGAGGGGTGTGATATACTTAAAATGTACTTTATAATATAGAAAGTATATTATACTGCATTTGTATTGTGCAGCAGTTGTGTGCGGTTCTGCTGCGATACCGCACCTATATAGAGGGGCAAGTGCTATTGGAACAACTTTGTATATCACAATTTGCAATGGATGTGATATATACCTGTTTCCCCCCAAAAAAAACTGATTGAGGGGTGTGATATACCTTCTTCCACAAAATACTGATTGAGGGCTGCGAAAAACCTGTTGCCCCAAAAATACAGGGTGGTGTGATATAACTGTTGTTGGCAAAAAAAATAATTGAGGGGTGCGATATACCTGCTTCCACAAGATACAGATTAAGTGTTTTGATATACCTGTTTCCACCAAATATTGATTGAGGCCTGCGATATACCTGCTTCCACAAAATACTGATTAAGGTGTTTGATATACCTGCTTCCACAAAATATTGATTGAGAGCTGCGATAATACCTGCTTCCACAAAATACTGATTTAGGGGTTTGATATACCTGCTTCCACCAAATATTAATAGAGACCTGCGATATACCTGCTTCCACAAAATACTGATTAAGGGGTTCGATATACCTGCTTCCACAAAATACTGATTGAGGGCTGCAATATACCTGCTTCCACAAAATATTGATTAAGGGGTTAGATATACCTGTTTCCACCAAATAGTAATTGATGTCTGCGATATACCGACTTCCACAAAATACTGATTAAGGGGTTCAATATACCTGTTTTCACCAAATATTGATTGAGGCCTGCGAGATACCTGCTTCCATGAAATACTGATTAAGGGGTTCGATATACCTGCTTCCACTAAATATTTATTGAGGCCTGTGATATACCTGCTTCTACAAAATACTGATTAAGGGGTTTGATATACCTACTTCCCCAAAATAATGATTGGGGCCTGCGATATACATGCTTCCACAAAATACCGATTAAGGAGTTCGATATACCTGTTTCCACCAAATATTGATTGAGGCCTGCGATATACCTGCTTCTACAAAATACTGATTAAGAAGTTTGATATACCTGCTTCCACAAAATACTGATTGAGGGCTGCGATATACCTGCTCCCTCAGAATACTGATTAAGGGATTCGATATACCTGTTTCCAACAAATATTGATTGAGGCCAGCGATATACCTGCTTTCACAAAATACAGATTAAGGGGTTCGATATACTTGTTTCCACCAAATATTGATTCAGGCTTGCGATATACCTACTTTGTCAAATACTGCTCTTCTCTAGGGACTTAGGCACAGGGTCATTTTTAAAATGACAAGCAGAGGAAGAGGCAGGCCATTCCGCAGAAGTGGTAGTGATCGGGCAGGTGCACCAGGCCAGAGCCTAAGAGGGAAGTTGGATAAGGCGCGTGCGATTACTTTAAAGGGCGCACCAGAGTTAGTTGAGTGGCTCACTCAGCCTTCCGCTTCTGCACCCTCCTCACTGTCTGCTGTGTGCACCCGCAAATACACCACCACCACCATAGCCCCTCCACTTGAGTCAGAGGAATTATTTTCCCATTCATTCCCAGACCTTACCAATGCACAGTCATTCTTGACGCCGGATGAGGAAGAGGAGGTAGCATCGGCCGCCACCAAGCTGTCTGACGACAGTACCCAGATCAGCCCAAGGAGGGAGGTCCTGCTGTTGTTGCCTACTCCGAGATCTCAAATGCCAGTGGTGATAAAGGTGACGATGATGGCGCGTCAATGGACGTCACGTGGGTGCCCACAAGAGAGGAAGAGGAGGGGAGTTCAGAGGGCGAGACGTAGCAGCAGAGAGGGAGAAGAAGAAGGAGTAGCAGGCAGAGCTCGCAGGGCACAGGAGGCAAAAAGCATACTGCAAGTGTATCTGGAGCAATCCATCCACCATGCACGGTCACATCTGGCGCTCCCAGGATGCCGGCACATGGCTCCGCAGTGTGGGATTTTTATTGTGTCAGCTACTTACAATAGTGTTGCAATCTGCAGCCTGTGCTATCAACGCATAAGTCGCAGTAAGCCCAACACTCACCTAGGGATGACCGCCTTAAGAAGACACCTGGCCTCCCATCATTGAGCTCAGTTAGAGAAACGCCATCAGAACACACAAAGCGACACTCCCGGCGCTCCATATCCAGCCTCTTCTTCTCCTCTCTCCTCCCATTTGTACGTCACTCCACCTTAAACCGTGCCGTCGTCACATAGAAGGCAGGCGTCCGTGGTCCAAATGTTCGAGCATAAAAGTTGATGATGCCGGATAACCCTCTTGCCCAATGGCTGACCGCTGGCTTGTCGGAACTGCTAGCCTGCCAACTACTGCCTTATAAACTTGTGGACTCCGAGGCCTTTAGAAAATTTGTGGCCATTGGCACACCGCAATGGAAAGTCCCCGGAAGGAAATATTTCTCTCAGAAGGGCATCCCTGAGCTATATGGCCACGATCAGCAGCAAGTTAATATATCTCTGGCACATAAGATACATCTGACCACAGACACGTGGTCTAGCAAACACGGGCAGGGAAGGTACATAACTTTTACTGCCCACTGGGTGAACCTTCTCATGGACGTCAAGCAGGTAACTCACGGCTCCCATGTGGATTTGGTGTTACCGCCAAGGATTGCATGCTGACTTGCCTCTTCTTCTCCTCCTCCTACTCCATCCTCCGTCTCCTCCTCGGCTGACTCCTCCTTTCCACTGCTACTGCCTCTTCTGCTGCATCCCCAAGTTCCCCAGAACCTATTGTGCCTGGAAGCCAAGAGCCACACCTGTCCTGCACTGCTTTAAGCTCTGCGGTCACAGGCCGATCAGTGACTAACCCCGCTCAATTTGACAGTTGGTAAAGTGGTGTGCGACAATGGTGCCAATCTGCTGAGCGCGCTGAAACAGGGCAAAATGCCATGCATGGCACATGTCCTAAACTTAGTCGTGCAACGATTAGTTGCCGAATACGCCTGGGTCCAGGATGTCTTGCAGCAGGCCAGGAAAATCTCTGGCCATTTTAGAAGATCTTACACGGCCATGGCTCGCTTTGCTGATGTTCAACAGCGACACCACTTGCCTGTCAAGCGTCAGATTTTTGACAGCCCGATGCGCTGGAACTCCACGTTGTATATGCTTAATAGGCTGCTCTAGCAGCAAAGTGCCATTAACGACTACCTGTACGAACTCTGCAGCAGTTTCTTTTCACTGCGCCAGTGGCTGCTCATGCACTATGCATGCAAACTTCTGTGGCCATTTGATGAGATCACCAAACTGGTCAGTCCCAGCCTGTGCGCCATCAATGACATCGTACCTTACACCTTCTTTCTGGAGTGTGCATTGTGTCGTGTCATTGATCAAGCCATCGAGGAGCGGGAGCTGGAAGATGAGGAAGTCGAAATGCTGAATGAATTCCCAGGAGGGCTACTCTATCTGAGACAAGTCAGCAGGAGTCTGAAGAGGAGTCAGAGGAGGATGGTAGCTGGCGGGAGGTGCAGGAAGAGCAGGCTTTAAAGGGGACTTTCAACTTTTCGGGGATCCCTGGTGTTGTCCATGGCTGGGGGAGGAGACCGAGGACGACATTCTCCTGGGCGATGAGCAGGATTCCGATCAATTCATAGCCCTACCCACTACGCTAACAGAAAGTTTTTTAGAACATGTGTCGCCAACAGCCAGAAAAACACAACCTCCCCCCAGCACGATCAAATATAATCACCCACCTATGCTTAAGTCCCTATGTCCCACAGACCAGTGTGCTCCCCACCAGAACCCACTCCATGAAAATAACGGAATTCTTTCCACTAGTGAACCAATCAAGAAAAAGACAAATATCCGACGAAGAGGGAAACGAGGAGGGAAACACAGAACATTCCAGAAAAAAGAAATCCAAACCGAAGGTATAGTAAAGGAACACCCATCAGCTTCCATGATAGAAAGATCCAAGGGAATTTTTAATCTATGCAAACATACCCTCCACCCCGATGAAATATCTGTACTGAGTAAGGGTCTGTCTTTTTGCCCCATGGAACAATCAGACCCTTTTGAAATATTTGTTGACCTGAACCAATTGGTCAGAAAACTTACACTACGCAGACATTTTGCAGGAAAATCTCTGGAGCCAAAAATGACACCCAATCCCCTCGTATCTTCTAATTCTACATCCCCTAGCCCCAATCCCCTGTGGTCTCAAGGGCAAATCTTCCTTCTATCCTCTCGAAAGCAGAGGCCCCTTTATCGAATGCTTTTATGAAATGACACTAAAAGATTTAAAAACTGCTCTAAAGGACCCCCAAAAACAATCCTGTAACCAATTCTTATAACAAGTACCCAACACAGAGATTGAAAAGAAATCTAAACCACAAGGAAAAAGCAGCATCAAGAACACTAATGAGAAATAATGAGATCGTAATTAAGAATGCGGATAAGGGGATTGTAATCATGGACACCACCTACTACATGAGTGAGTCCATGAGAATCCTATCAGACACCAATTTTTACAGACCACTAAAAGAAGACCCCACAAAAGATTTTAAAAATCCTCTATGCCCTAATCGAGTCTGGTTACACCAATGGGGTCATAGACAAAAAGCTCAGAACCTTTCTTAAACCATTACACCCATCCACACCGAGATTTTACTTCCTACAAAAAATCCACAAAACTCTCATAAACCCACCAGGAAGACTCATTATCTCTGGGGTAGACTGCCTAACAGCCAATCTCTCCGCCTTTGTTGACCATTTTTGCAAAAATATGTGACAAAACTCCCATCATACATCAGGGATACTGCGGACCTTATTACATCACTACAACCGTTCAACTGGCAAGAAGACTATATATGGGTGACCCTAGACGTATCTGCCCTCTACACAAACATCCGACATGAACTAGGAATTAAAGCCATCAACCATATTCTGTCTCAAGATACACAAATGCCCAACAACCAGAACGACTTTATCACCAGAGCTATAGAATACATCTTACAACACAACTACTTCTCTTTCAATAATGGTTTTTATATACAAACTCAGGGGACGGCTATGGGTACAAAATTCGCACCCTCTTATGCAAACCTCTTTATGGGGGTTTTTGAAGATCACTCCGGCCTTCTCACCCATCCCAATATCAAATTCTACCGCAGGTTCATAGATGATATCATTTTCATCTGGGAAGACGAAATTGAAGATCTCACCACGTTTACTCAACATCTCAATAACAATAACTGGAACCTTTCCTTCACTCTAGAACACAATAAATCATCAATAATCTTCCTAGACTTACACCTGACTATTGAAAACATGAAAATCACCACCCAGACCCACTTTAAAACCGTCAACGCCAATAGCTATCTCAAATATACCAGCTGTCATCATTCCAAATGGATACTGAAATATCCCCTATAGCCAATTCAAAAGAATCAGAAGAAACTGCTCCAGTGACCACACCTTAAAAACCCAATTAAGAAAGTTAAAAACAGATTTATTGAAAAGGGATATCCAAAAGATTGCTTGAAGAATCCGTTAAACGCATCTCTAAAATTTCTCAAAAAGATAGCCTAAAACCTAAGGATAAAACAAAACCAACCGTTGAAAGTTCTGCCGTCCCTCCATATCACACCAGCTTAATCACAAGATATAGCACCCAACACAATCTCATTCGCAAAATTTGAACCAAAAATTGGGCCATACTCTTAAAAGATCCCTCCTCAAACAGCACATTACCTCTGTCCCCACTCTGATTTTCCGAAGAGCCAAAACTCTAAAGAATCTAATAGCCTCCTTCTGCCCCAAACTCTCGGATCCGCACAATAGGAAAAAAACCATTGAAAAAACCCAGGTGTGGTCAAATGTAACATCAAGAGGTGCAAATGTTGCAATAAGCTCACACCGGGAATTAAAAATATCACCAACCCCTCCACTGGAGAATCATATGCCATAAGACAACATCTAAATTGTGGCTCCACAAATGTTATATACGTATTACACTTCTCATGTTCTTTGCTCTATGTAGGACGTACCACCCAATCCTTACGTGAAAGGATGAATGAGCACCGCTCAAACATAGCGAGGAAGATCCTTACGCATAGTGTCTCTAGACACTATGCCATTATTCATAATGGAGATGCAACATGTCTACAGGTTACCCCCATTGAAATGGACACACAGTCTTACAAATCCTTGTGCAGGCGGGAGATGTACTGGATCTTCAATTTAAACACCTTAACACCGTTCAGGCTAAATGAATCCCTTGAGCACAACAATTATTAGAGTTCCAGTACATCCCCGCCAGACAGAACCGTATACCTCATGTGACCACTAGCCTTGCCCTCTTTCCTATATACCTCGTTAACCCATCCATCACAATCTAATTCTATTAGTCGGCACTTCACCGACCCCTGAGACCCTAGGTAGTGGGACCCCCACTCCTATCATTTTGATATTATAACACCATCTTAACATTGTTACTACCATCAGTATCACCTTTAATCTATTTCCATATCATCAAAAACCAAAAAGATCATAGAAAAAGTTCATATTCAAGGAACTCATGTCATTTCATCCCACTGAGAAAGAATACTTGTCCCTTCAGTAATGTGCTTAACACTACCCATTCGGGACCCAGCATCATAGATCACGTTATTCATATACTCTTAGACTATACACATCTACACACATACTCATATATACCCTTCCCGGACCTAGTGTTATAGATTACATATATATTTCCACACCATTTATATGGATTACCCATCTATCCCATTTAAAATTGCCCCCAGCTCTCCAAACCCCCCTTTCTTTTCTCCTTCAAAGTATTATACATGTTAATTTGATTTTTAATAGCCTATTCATTTCACCGGCCCCGAGGTAGCCATGCGTTCCATCCTGGAACGCAACTCACATTATCAGGAAGACCGGGTGCGCTCCATGCTGAAGCGCATGACGCACATCCGGCATATTACACACACTTCCGGGTTCGGCGCTCCCGCCTCTATGCACGTGGAGAACATAAGAACGCCGGATAGGTGCCCACAGGTGAAAAGCGGTGCTCTCCTGACATCCTGTGGACCGCTCCAGTAAAACCCCTGAAGGTAAGGCACTCACACGTCAGTCCCAATGCCTGTACCCCAATTGCCTCACATATACTCCTATTGGGCATTCTACTGTTCCCCACATACCCTATTGGGCATTCTATATTTTAATATATGGTAAACACATATTTTATTGAACATCTATGGATATTTTAAATCATGTTCCTCTTATCTGATTTCATTTTGTTGTCCGTGCGGCGTTTTTTATGGACACTATTATTCTGGTGATTGATTGATTTATTTAGTTATTTCTTATTTGTGTCTATTTTTATCTGTGTCTGCTTGTCTGTAAATTGAACTTTTATATCTTGCTGGTACCCCCAATGCGGGAAACCATCTATTTTCAGTCTTATAATATATTCTTTAGTCTTACAACACATTCCAGGTACAAGTGAGACAGCATTTGTCCCTTTGGGACTACCCTACCATTCAATTTTGTGGTTTTATATAAGTTTCATCTTTTATATACGTACATAGGCATTTTTAGGGCTTTGCATGGATACATTGTAATAGGTAGCTTTTAACTCTTGTAATTTACATTTTTGTATTATTCTGCATTTTCTGTTACCCCTGAAGAAGGAGGAAGTATACCTCCAAAGCGCGTTGGGCCAGTTGTTCCCTCAATAAAACGTTTTGACCAGAAGCCTACAGTGGTTGCCGTCAATCTGTACAATCAGACACGCGATCCTGGCCGGGGGGGAAATTTAGGATACAGGTGTCTTGAGCTTTATCCTGTGTCCATCCCCCCCGTGAAGTGAGTACGGTCATCATTGAACCTTATTCATCGCTTTGACCATTTGACCACTCACCTGTGGTCCACCTTACTCCTCCTTCCAAGAGGAACGTATTTTTTACTGCACATAATAATACTTGGCATCCTATCTATAATATCTATACGATATAGAGTGATTGAATTCACCCCCTCTACCTACTCAAACTATCTCTTCTTCAGTCCTCTTGGTGTGGCGCCTCCGATTAGTGTTCCTTTTTTCTGAGGGACCCGGTGTCGACCCACAATCGGCACTGGATCACTCTCACTGCTTATATTGCTCCCTAGGGACTGAAATCTTTCTGTTCCCTAAAAACACATGTGCTGCCTCCCCACACACCTCTTAAATATCAACAAGATCATAGTTTTAATTTATTTACAATCTCACCAAACCTACAACCTACTTCAGGTACTAGTCCACCCTCTGGCGCCTATAGCCCGGGGTTCTTGTGTTGTTCACAGAACCACTTACCCTTTGTTTTTTTTTCCGTTTACCTATTCTCTTGGCGATGAGCAGGAGCCAGGGCACTCCACCGCTTCCAATTTAGTGCAAATGGGGGCCTTCATGCTCTAGTGTTTGAAGAGGGACCCCGTATAAGAAGCACAAAGGGCAAGGACCAGTACAGGGTAGCAACATACTTAGACCCCCAGTACAAACACAAAATGGCGGACATGTTACCAGCATCAAAGTGGGCTGGCAGAATGCAGAATTTCCAGGCCTTGCTGTGAGAGATGCTGCATTCTGCTGTTGTGGGCACTGGCAGAGCAATTTCCACCCAGAGCAAAACAGGTGCGGGTACCAATCCTACCGCTCCTGCAAGAAGAGGGCGGTTTGAAGATGTGTTGGTCACTTTGGATATGAGATCATTCTTGCAGCCAACCCTTTAACAGCCGCGCTCCGGATCCAGCCTCAGGGAACGCCTAGCCGACAGGTGTCCGAGTACATCGGGTTAACGGCCGATGTGGACGCTCTGAGAAGTGAGGAACCCCTGGACTACTGGATGTGCTGGTTGGCACAATTTGCCATGGAACTCTTGGCTTGCCCCTCGCTTATCGGGGGATCGTGACCGATAAGCGCACTTGCCTAGCTCACAACAGTGTGGACTACCTAACATTTCTAAAAATGAATGAGGCATGGATCTCGGGGAATTCAACACCTGTGACGACCACGTGTAATTGAATTTCCATATGCCAGCCCAGACATATCCGCCACCACCCAGACCAAAGAATGGTCCTTGTCTTATGTATATACAGCGGCATAAAAGGCTTTTTCTGTCAGGTGAATGCCTAAAATTTTTGGGGCCTCTACTCCAGTGGCCTACAGTAAAATTTTTATCCAGTGAAAGCCTAATGTACCTCCAGCCACATCATCACAAGTTATTTTCTGTCAGGTGAATGCCTAAATCTTGGGGCCTGTACTGGCCTAAAATAAAATTTTCTAGGCTCCAGCAGGGCACATTTTGAGATTTTCCTTTAAGATGCATAAAAATGGCCCCTGATTGAAATACATATTTTTGTGGTCATTTTTGCCAATGATCCCCATCTGGTATGTCACTGTCCATGTTGTGGGTCTATTTGTACACTACTAGTAAGTATGTGGTGGCTGCAAATATGACCGGAAATTTTTTCAGGTTAGTCTGCCATGAATGTCAATGTGGCCCGCTGCGAACATGCGGTTTGCGAAAAATTGATCGCAAGCGCTCCTTCGCGAACCATCCCGGCCGATGTTCGTCCATCACTACCGAGATTCACTTCTGGTATAGGTGTATTTCACCTTTACCACTTGTCTAGTTTGCTCAGATCCGC
The DNA here is from genome assembly GCA_033119425.1 of Bufotes viridis. Lineage (NCBI taxonomy): Eukaryota > Metazoa > Chordata > Amphibia > Anura > Bufonidae > Bufotes > Bufotes viridis. Next base: position 184,758,718 of record CM065590.1, read on the forward strand.
TACCTCTTTTCTTTTAAATTGTGGCTGTAACTGTCCGAGTTTGCCATGGGCATGTTTTCCTGCCTGGCCAGTAGAGTGGCATCAAAGCAGGTGTTCAGTGCGGCGGGGTGTATAGTTACTCCTAAGAGAATTCCAATGAATACAAGGAGAGCAGGCTACAACTTTATACTTGCACTAATTAAAATCAGCCTATGGGGCAGACAGGCTAGTCAGGAGTGCAAGACCAACTGGAGTCAGCCACACCTCCAGCTCAGTAAATCTTCAAGAAAAAGGGGTCAGTCAGCACATCCCAATGCGTAGGTGCACTCCACCGTGGCTAGAAACACGAAGAAAATAAACACAATGCAACAGCACACCGCAGACACAAATAACTTACAATAATGTCATAGTTATAGAAAATATTCTGGTGCTAATGCTACTCTTATTTTTTACATTTGAGATTTTTGGTAAATACATTTGCCAAGGATGGTTTAAATTAGTGTAATTATAAAGCTGTAGCCTGCTCTCCTGCATTCATTGGAAGCTGTCTGGCACCAGGAGAGGTATAGAGTGGGCTCAGCATGCATGTTGGTACCTGCATTCCCTGGGTTTAATGGAGGCCATTATGGCACAAAAATGGTAAAAGGCAGAGTGGACCCAGCATGCATGTGGAACCTGCATTCCCTGAATTTTATGGTGGCCTGTATGGCACATAACAGGCACTATTTAGTGTTAGGCTCCCGTCTTATAGAGATCACCTTGACGCCAGCACATGGGCCCAAATAATTTTGTACAAAATGTATTTTCCAAAAAGTCTTACATTTACAAAATAAACGTAGCATTAGCACCAGAATATTTTCTATAACGTTGGCATTATTATACGATATTTGTGTTTGCAGAGTACTGTTGCATTGTGTTTTTTCCTTCATGGGACTACTACTGTCACTGCTACTGCCACTGCTGCTGCTGCCACCCTCCCCACTTTTTCATGGGGATATTACTGCCACTGTTACTGCCACTGATGCCACCTTCTCCACTCTGTCATAAGGCCACTATTGTCAAAGTTATTGCCACTGCTGCTGTTCCCACCCTCCTGATTCTGTCATGGGGCCACTACTCGAACATTGGTGCACTGCACAGTTATGTACACTGCTATAAATTTTAGCAGAGTCTGTAGTTCAGTAGTCTCCTATGCTCTTCCACCACTCTCCCTGCAGTTTAACTTCCAAGCTTTGACACTAAGATTTGGCCACCAAGTGGGAAGAATATGATTAGACAGATTGGCCTAGGTGTATCTGATTTATCACGATTCAGACTAATCGTATTTCTTGTCGAACTCCAGTGAAGCCGCCGAATCTAATTTTTGAAAACCGGGCTCATCTCTAAACACAGGAATAATAATGCCATTTTTGCATTAACTGAATGGTATCTTGCAGTAATAGAATGTGATCACTAACACTGGTATATTGATGCACTTCAGCATGCCTAAAATGCCCAATTACAAACAGTATCCTCAGGTTTTTCAAAATAAAAAAGGTTAATTACTTTGTGTTTGCAGAAGAATGTATGCTATTAGGGTACTGTCAATCAGCCTATGAACTGTACAAACTTGAGGCTTTAAGTTTTATATAACTTGCTCATCTCTAGCTATAATATATAACTGTAACATTTTGTGTCAATATTCTGTACAAGTTAAGTGGATTCTAAAATTAAATATATGCAGTGTTAATTAATGCATATAAAAACAGCATATATCCTGTCCACCCGCTATCGTCAGATAAATTAAAGACTAAGCTGAATTGACGTGAATTCTTTGGAAACAAGTACGCCATATGAAGTTACTTCAAAATATCTGAGGAACAGCAGTAAGTTAACACTCAGAAATTGCAAATATAAAAAGCTGATACTAGAGTACCAGTATAGTTAAATTAGAATTTATTCTTAACTCTCCAAACACTGACTTCATGCTGCGGTATTTTCTCCGGCCAAAAACGTTCCGGTCCTGAACTGAAGACATCCTGATGCATCCTGAACGGATTTCTCTCCATTCAGAATGCATTGGGATAATCCTGATCAGGATTTTCCGGCATAGAGCCCCGACGACAGATCTCTATGCCGGAAAACAAAAACGCTAGTGTGAAAGAGCCCTTACACATTTTTAAATAGATTTATCAGTGCAAATTTTAGGAAAAGGTGCAAGAATAGTTATAAAAGCACAGCAAAGCGGAGTGGCATAGTTTTCTAGACAGTTTGAAGATGTGCCAAAATTATCAAACATCATGAGACTTGATAAATTTGGTGCACTGTTCATCCACTCCAAGTCAAAGTAAAAATAAAAAAAAGTCTCATCTCGATTCATCTCTCCCCTTTTCCTGACCCTTTGACTTTAGCAATTCCCTAGAGATGGCAGAAACAGTATTGGGTGCAGTTTTTGAAAAGGGACTTTCTGGGAAGATAACATTTTTTTAAAAAGCACCAGGAAAGGTTAAAAAAGCCATACTCACCTCAAAGCGGATAGTGCTCTGGTTCCAATTGCTTGCTTGTTACAGCCAGGAAGAAGGAGACGCCCACAGAGAAAGACTGCGTCTTCTCCCCATTGCTCCAATGCTGTTACTTGGCATACAGCCCGGGAGACTGTAACAGGGGCCACAGCGGCGCTGCGTCCAGAAATAATAGTAAGTGCAGGGACATCCCCCATGTATTCCTACACGTCCTGCTACTTAGTTAATAAAGTGTGGACCCATGAAAGGTCCTCTTTAAGTTGTTTGAGACACTGCTCCTGGGCGGCCATGCCCCATATCAGCCCGGACCCCGAAGCAGCCGCTTCCCCGATAGTTACACCACTGGCTGGAGGTACATTAGGCAGTCACTGGATAAAAATTTTACTGTAGGCCACTAGAATACAGGCCTCAAAAATTAGGCATTCACATGACAGAAAAGGCCTTTTATGCCGCTGTATTTACATAAGACAAGGACCAATCTTTGTTCTGGGTGGTGGCGGTTATGTGTGGGCTGGCATTAGAAAATTCAATTACACGTGGTCGTCACAGGTGTTGAATTCCTCCAACATCCATGCCTTATTTATTTTAAGAAATGTTAGGTAGTCCACACTGTCATGAGCTAGGCGAGTGCACTTATCGGTTATGATCCCCTGCTGTCCTTAACGTCCTTTCGGACAGAAAACTCGACGAGGGGCAAGCCAGGAGTTCCATGGCAAATTGTGCCAACTCTGGCCACAGGTCAAGCCTGCACACCCAGTAGTCCAGGGGTTCCTCGCTTCTCACAGCGTTAACATCGGCCGTTAACTCGATGTAGTCAGACACCTGTCGCTCTATGCGTTCCCTGAGGCTGGATCCGGAGGGCGGCTATCGATGGGTTGGCTGCAAGAATGATCTCATATCTGAAGTGATCAAGACATCTTAAAACCACCCTCTTCTTGCAGGCATGGTAGGATTGTTACCCACACCTGTTTCACTGTGGGTGGAAATTCCTCTGTCAATGCCCGCAACAGCAGAATGCAGCATCTCTCGCAGCAAGGCCTGGAAATGCTGCATTCGGCCAGCCCTCTGTGATGCTGGTAACATGTCCTCCATTTTGTGTTTGTACCGGGGTCTAAGTATGTTGCCACCGTGTACTGGTCCTTGCCCTGGGGCATGAAGGCCCCCATTTGGACTAAATTGGAAGCGGTGGAGCACCCTGGCTCCTGCTCATCGCCCAGGAGAATGTCGTCCTCAGTCTCCTCCCCCAGCCACGGACAACACCAGGGATCCCTGAAAAGTTGAAAGTCCCCTCAAAACCTCTTCTTTGTCCTCCTCCTCCCCCAGCCACTATCCTCCTCTGACTCCTCTTCAGACTCTTGCTGACTTGTCTCAGATGGCTTGATCAATGACACAATGCAATGCACGGTCCAGAAAGAAGGTGTAAGGTACGATGTCACTAATTGCTCCTTGGCTGCGACTGACCAGTTTGGTGACTTCATCAAAAGGCCGCAGAAGTCTGCAGATATCCGCGCATGAGCAGCCACTGGTGCGATGAAATGAAACCAAGCTCCCAAGAACCTGTCCTGCTGCAGAGTTCGTACAGTTGTTATCGGCACGATGCTGCTGGAGCAGCCTATCAAGCATATACAAGGTAGAGTTCCAATGCGTCGGGCTGTCACAAATCAGACGCCTGACAGGCAAGTGCTGTCTCCGCTGGACATCAGCAAGGCGAGTCATGGCCGTGTAAGATCTTCTAAAATGGCCAGAGATTTTCCTGGGCTGCTGCAAGACGTGCTGGATCCCGGAGCATTTGGCAACGAATCGCTGCACGACCAAGCTCAGGACGTGTGCTATGCACGGGACGTGTGTCATTTTGCCCTGTTTCAGCGTGGAAAAAATGACGAATATTCTATAAAACGAATATATAGCACTATAGAATATAGTGCTATATATTCGTGTTTTTGAATATTCAAATTACGTGAATATTACATTGCTGATTTTTCGCAATCAATAGAATAATCTCGAACATGAATATTCGCAAATATATGACGGATATTCTACTACATATTTGCGAAATATCGCGAATTCGAATATTGCCCCCGCTGCTCATCACTAGTTGACAACACAGGCTGCAGATGGCAACACTATTTTTAGCAGCTGACATGTTAAAAAAAGTCCACTCTGCGGAGCCATGTGTCGGCATCCTGGGAGCGCCAAAAATGACCGTGCATGGTGGATAGCTCACTCCAGAAACATTTGCAGTCTGCTTTTTTTTCCTCCTGTGCCCTGCGAGCTCTGCTTGCTGCTCCTGCTTCTCCTCCCTCTCTGCTGCTCCATCTGTCTCTCTGAACTCCCCTCCTCTTCCTCTCTAGTGGGCACCCACTTGATGTCCGTCGACACGCCATCGTCACCTTCGCCACCACTGATTTTTGAGATCTCGATATAGGCAGCAACAGCGGGGACCTCCCTCCTTGGGCTGATCTGGGTACTGTCGTCAGACCGCTGGGTGGCGGCCGTTGCTACCTCCTCTTCCTCATCCGGTGTCAAGAATGGCTGCGCATTAGTAAGGTCTGGGAATGGATGGGAAAATAATTCCTCTGACTCGAGTGGAGGGGCTATGGTGGAGGTGGTGGTGGTGTATCTGGGGGTGAACACAGCAGAGAGTGAGGAGGGTGCAGATACAGAGGATGAGGAGGGTGCAGAAGCGGAAGGCTGAGTTAGCCACTCAACCAACTGTGGTGCGCCCTTTGAAGTGATTGCACACGCCTTCTCCAACTTCCCACTTAGGCTCCAGCCTGGTTCACCTGCCCGACCCCTACCACCTCTGTGGAACGGCCTGCCTCTTCCTGTCATTTTCAAAATCACCCTGTGCCTAAGCCCCTAGGAGAAGAGCAGTATTTGTAGAAGCAGGTATATTGCAGCCCTCAATCAGTATTTTGTGGAAGCAGGTATATCAAACCCCTTAATCAATATTTTGTGGAAGCAGTTATATCGCAGGCCTCAATCAATATTTAATGGAAACAGATATATCGAGACCCCTTATCGGTATTTTGTTTAAGCAGGTATATCGCAGGCCTCAATCAATATTTGGTGGAAACAGGTATATTGAACCCCTTAATCGGTATTTTGTGGAAGCAGGTATATTGCAGGCCTCAATCAATATTTGGTGGACACAGGTATATTGAACCCCTTAATCAGTACTGAACCCCTTAATCAGTATTTTGTGGAAGTAGGTATATCGCAGCCTTCAATTAGTATTTTGTGGAAGCAGATATATCAAACCCCTTAATCAGTATTTTGTGGAAGCAGGTATATAGCAGACCTCATTCAATATTTGGTGGAAACTGGTATATCTAACCCCTTAATCAGTATTTTGTGGAAGCAGGTATATCACACCCCTCAATAATTTTTTTGCCACAAGAGTTATATCACACCACCCTGTTTATTTGGGGCGACAGGTATATCAGTATTTTGTGGAAGACGGTATATCACACCCTCAATCATTTCTTTTTGGGGCAACAGGTATATCACACCCGTTGCAAATAGTTGTTCCATTTGCTCTTGTCCCTCTTATAGGTACGATATCGCAGCAGAACCGCACACAACTGCTGCACAATACAAATGCACTATATACTTGCTATGTTAGAAAGTATATTATAGGTATATCACACCCCTTAATATATTTTTTGGGGGCAACAGGTATATCCCACCCGTTGCAATTAGTTGTTCCTATAGCGCTTCTCCCTCTATATAGATGAGGTATCGCAGTAGAACCGCACACAACTGCTGCACAATACAAATGCACTATAATATACTTTCTATGTTATAAAGTATATTATAAGTATAACACACCCCTCAGTATATCACACCTATCGATAGCACGCCTATACCAGTCCTTAAAATGACTTTTGTGATCCTATAAGCTAGCGTTTGGTGTCCCAAACAGCTTGTCCCTGCTCCACCAAGCAACCTCTCCCTACACTGGCAAAACACAAAATGTAAAATGGCTGCCAGATCGGGTTCTTTTATAGGGTGGGGGTGTCTCCATGTGCTAAAACATCTCAATTGGCTGCCCTGTTACACCTGATGCATGTGTCATGGGTCAAAGTTAGGCGCAATGCTAAAGAATATGGCGCCGGCAGACACTGCCATATGTTCGCATGTTCGTCGAATCGCGAACACGCAAAGTTCGCTGCAAAACGACCGCGGGTGAACCGCAAGGCCATCTCTACTCCTGAGATCAAGCTTCCCTGCTGTGACCTGACATTGCACAACGTGATGTCACAGCACAGTGTGCGACCGACGAAGACCAGGAAGCAGTGAGTACAGAGCCCGCACAGGGAGTGCTGCATTCAGCGCTCCCAGTCCTCCTGTATTGATGAGCACTTCCATAATGTAAGCACTCATTAATATTTTCCCCATAAGACGCACTGACATTGCATCTTAAAGGGGAAAAATATGGAAAATTGCTTGCTGGACATTAATTTAGAAAATCTAGATATTAGTTTATATAAGTTTAAATACTGCATAAATGTTTTGAAATGTCACTGTGTCTAAAAGTATAGCCTAGCTTTGTGCCCATAGCTTAATAAAAAGTAGAGATTTAGAATATTGGCCTGTCACAGGTCTTCTGTCTCGCTGACAATGTCCTCTGGGCTTGCTTAAATGATTTAATGTCAACTCTATAAAAAGCCATTTTCTATTTTTTGATGAACAGAGGTTTATTATTTTTAAATTAATAGTTGGTTACCTCCGTTACAATAACAATAATTTTTGGGCAGATCTTTCAAATGCTGTAAGCAGTCTATTTAGAATTATACATAATAAAAAAAAAGAATTTCAAGAGAGACTTCTGACTTGCTATGGTTGCATCAGATACAGAACATCATTCAGGGGACTACATATACGTAGCAGCGTGTATGGGTAGAATTTGTATCTAGGTCCTGGTGCCTAAAGGTACACAAATTTCCATTTGCAACATAATAAGAGAGACACCAATATTAAAATGGCACAATATAGGTGTTACAGGTTTTGCATTGGGTCGCAGGAGTGTTAAGTGACACCTTTAGGCCCCTTTCACACGGGCGAGTTTCCGCGGGTGCAATGCGTGAGGAGGACGCATTGCACCCGCACTGAATCCGGACCCATTCATTTCTATGGGGCTGTGCACATGAGCGGTGATTTTCACGCATCACTTCTGCGTTGCGTGAAAATCGCAGCATGTTCTATATTCTGCGTTTTCACGCAACGCAGGCCCCATAGAAGTGAATGGGGCTGCGGAAAATCGCAAGCATCCGCAACTAAGTGCGGATGCGTTGCGATTTTCCCGCATTGTTGCTTAGCAACGGGACCCAATTCTATTATTTCCCTTATAACATGGTTATAAGGGGAAATAATAGCATTCTTAATAAAGAATGCATTGTTAAATGATGAGGAAGGGGTTAAAAATAATAAAAGTTAACTTACCTTAGCCACTTGATCGCGTGAGTCGCGATCTGTCCTCTCTTTCCCTGTAGCATCTATGATCTGAAGGACCTGTGATGATGTCACATCACATGGCCCAATCACATGCTCCATCACTATGGTGATGGAGCATGTGATTGGGCCATGTGATGCTGTGACATCATCACAGGTCCTTTACCTAGTAGCTAGCTAACGGAGAGGATGCCGGGCTTCGCGATCAAAGGGACCAGGTAAGTTATGATTAGTTTATTATTTTTAACCCATTCAGCACCGGGTTCAACATTAGGAAGATGGCTAAGGGTATTATTTTACATTATAACTATGTTATAATGTGAAATAATACCAGCGGGACTATTCGGACTCGAACATGCACTTCTGTGAAGAAGTGCAGTTTGGGTCTGGGTACCAAAGTGCCGATTTTTCTCCCGCGTGCAAAACGCATGACAGCGCTTTGCACTCGCAGGGAAAAATCGCGGCGATTCCCGCAACGCACCCGCACTGTTTGACGGAGTGCACCCGCAACGCCCGTGTGAAAGAGGCCTTAAACAGTTATTCTCCCTACTAAACAAAAACTAAACGAAGTTGAAGAAGTGGAATTCTATCCAAATTTCAGGAAAAATTCGATTGGCACCGAATCCGAATTTCCTTGCGCTTCGTGGTAACGAATTGCATTTTTCCTAAAATGGCTGCTTCACGTGTTAGGACATGGAGCAAGGAACTCTGGGAACGAGAGATCACAATTCACCAACAATGTCATGCATGCAGCCAATCAGCAGCCAGACAACCCTTAGTGCAGGAAGAGACGTCAGCAGGAACTAGGGACAGTGGTAGAAAAGACTTTAAAACTTTTATTCTGCTGTATAGAAGTTTAGGGAAAGGAAAGGGAGAAATCATTCCACGGTTTTGAAGCAGAGCAGGGTCAGTAGGGGAGTTTACAGCCTGGGTAATAGGAACTGTCCTATTACACCTTTCTGCAGTGACTGGGGATCCAAATTGCTATTATACAGCCATATTGCTGTAATTCCAGCAAACCGTTCTTGTTATTGGGGTACAAGTGCTGTTTGATCCAGCCATTAACAGGGTTTATTACAAGGAAATATTTCTATGTCTTATTTGCCCTTGTGTGGTGCAGTTATATGTTCTAATGCATTTTTGGCTTGTGTTAGTAGGAAAAAATGGCTTATTGGCCATTGTGTGATGAAGAGAGAAAATTACAACTCTTTTTGACATGTATTAGTGTCAAAAAAATATATATTATTTGCCGTTCAGCGGTGCAGTTATAGGTTCTAAAGCCTTTTGTGTCGGTTATAAGTGGAATAAAGTAAGGGCCTAATTGCCGTCCAGGAGTGCAGTTATACTGTATGTTCTAAAGCCATTTTTAGCGTTTATTAGTGGCAAAAAAATATATATTATTTGCTGTTCAGTGGTGCAGTTATATGTTCTAAAGCTTTTTGTGGCATGTATAAGTGGCAAAAATATATATATTATTTTCCGTTCAGCGGTTCAGTTATATGTTCTAAAACCCTTTTTGGCGTGTATTAGTGGCAACAAAAATATATATTATTTGCCGTTCTATGGTGCAGTTAAATATTCTAAAGCCTTTTGTGGCATGTATAAGTGGAAAAAAGAAAGGGCCTAGTTGCCGTTCAGCCATGCAGTTATATCTTCTAAAGCCCTATTTGGCGTGTATTAGTGGCAAAAAAAATATATTATTTGCCGTTCAGCGGTGCAGTTATATGTCCTAAAACAATTTTTGCCGTGTATTAGTGGCACAAAAATATGAATATTTTGCCGTTCATGGGTGCAGTTACACACACACACACATATATATATATAAAGAAGGACATATCTATATGTATATATATATATATATATATATACAGTATATATATATGTGTATATATGTATGTTCAGTGATCACTCAAAACGCAACCATCGATTTCAACAATACTTGGTATACACTTCCATTGCTACCTGTAAAGAAAGGTTGTACTGTTGCCCTGAGATATTCCCCAAAAATTACCTGCATTAGCCAATACAAGCCTGCAAGTCTTTCTCTTCTTATCCCAACTGCCATACACCATCAGCCAATAGAAGCTCGCAGGCCCTTAGACTCCACATGCACACAGTTTTACTCCAGGTTTCCATAACATCCCAGCCATTTTTCTTCACTGCTGTAGGCCAGCTTCAGGCTAGGGTTACACGACCACATGTGTTGCGCGACAATAAGTCGCACGACACATAGGGCACAACTACACTGCTACATGTGTTGTGTGACATTGATGTCGTACTCAATGTAGCATGACAATTTTATGATAGTCTATGGTGTTGCACTGTGACATGTGACATGCTGCGACTTTTTTCAACTGTCGCGTCGCAGTCGCAGCATGTCACATGTCACAGTGCGACACCATAGCCTATCATTATAAAAATTGTTGAGACAAAATGTCGCGCGACACATGTCGTCATGTAGCACTAGCATTAAAGGGCAGGGCGCTGTGGAGGTCACTGTTAAAGAGGGGTTCAATGTGGATGTTACTCTTAAGGGGAAGGCCGCTGTGGAGGTCACTGCTAAAGGGGCGGTCACTGTGGAGATCACTGTTAAGGGGTAGGAGCCACAATTAAAGGGGAAACTGTTGTAGAGGTCACTGCTAAGACAGCAGGGTACTGTGAGGTCACTGGATAAGGCAGTCGGGTACTGTGGAGGTCAATGTAAGGGCGGGCCCCTAAGGAGGTCACTGTCAAGGAGCGGGGTGCTCTGAAACTCACTGTTAAAAGGGCGGGCTGCTGTGAAGGTCAAAGTTAAGAGGATGGGCTGCTGTGGAGGTCTCATTTTAAAGTGGCGGGGCACTATGGGGGGGTCAGTGTTAAAGGGTGGGGACTGTGAAGTTCACTGTTAAAGGAGCGGGGTCTTTTAGAGGTCACTGTTACGGGGGATACTGTCAATATCTTTTAACAACACATGCAAACATTAAATGAAATAGACTAAATATACCCGTGCGAAGCCGGGTCCTTCTGCTAGTATGTTCTAATGCATTTTGTGGTGTGTATAAGTGGAAAAAAATAAGGGCCTATTTGCCGTTCAGCGGTGTAGTTATATGTTCTAAAGCCCTTTTTTGGTGTGTATTAGTGGCAAAAGTATATATATAATTTGCTGTTAGGTTATATGTTCTAAAGCCTTTTGTGGACTGTATTAGTGGCATAAAAAAAGTATTTGTCTTTGTGTGGTGAAGTGAAGTGAGAAAATTACAGCCCTTTTTGACGTGGATTAGTGGCAGAAAAAATAGATTTGCCATTCAGCGGTACAGTTATATGTTCTAAAACCCTTTTTGGCGTGTATTAGTGGCAAAAATATATATATTATTTGCTGCTCAGCAGTGCAGTTCTATTTTCTAAAACCTTTTATGGAGTGTAGAAGTGAAAAAAGGAAGGGCCTATTTGGCTTTCAGTGGTGCAGTTATATGTTCTAAAGCCTTCTTTGGCGTGTATTAGTGGGAAAAAAGGGCTTATTAGCCTTTGTGTGGTGAAGTGAGAAAATTAAAGATTTTTGGGGTGTTTTAATTTTCTTTTCATGTATTTATTTAATCTAACAGTATGTCAGACAGAGAAGTGCCAGGCCCTGCACAGAGTAGTGGCAGAGGCCTAAATGTTTCTGGCGCAGGCACAGGTCATAGCAGAGTAAAGATGTGTGGCAGCAGGAGTTGCAGCAAGAGGCTTGAGATCCCGTTGTCATCTAGTGGTCGTGTACTGACCAGCAACCCAGAGGTTCTTAAATGGTTAACTCTGTCATCCACTTCGTCCCAAGTGGCATCAGACAAGGTGTGGGTTCCGAGACACGGTTGGTTGGTTCGTCAGACACAACCCTTAGTTGGCATGGCCCGGGAGACGGCCCTGTGCCCTCACCTGTCCTCAACCTGCCTCTGTCCTTTTCTGTTCGCTCAGCCAGAGAAGTATTATATGCCATGGGCTTAGCTCCACTATACAGGGAGGACGAGCTACTAGGAGGACAGTCAGCAGCTACTGGCCAGCCAAGATGTGGAGGAGACACCCACGGTTTCCTCCGGTAGGCGGGCAAGTAGTGATGAGGAGAGTGGCATGGTTGCTGGTGATGCGAGCAGTCAGGCTCCTGACCCAGAGACTGTTGAGGAGGACATCAGTGAGGTGCAGACAGTACTTCATGATGATGTAGCTGATTGGAGCCAGCAAGTAACTAGTGTGGCCGGGAGTCCGCAGGGTGGCAGCAGTGGGAGGTCGGGAGCCAAACTTGCCCAAGGTTAACCACCCACTTCGCAGGAGACTACCTGCCCGGAAAGTAGTGGTGCAGGGGTTCACAGAAGCAGCAGCGGTAGCAGACATTCAGTGCGGAGTGTTGGGGGTAAAATCACATACTTAGCGGTGTGGCAGTTTTTGTTAGGTCTAGAGATGAGCGAACACCTGGATGTTCGGCCGAACTTCCGAAAATGTTCAGGTTTGGGATCCGAACTCAACCCGAACTTTATCCCGAACCCGAACCCCATTGAAGTCAATAGGGACCCGAACTTTTAGACACTAAAAAGGCTGTAAAATAGTCCAGGAACGGGCTAGAGGGCTGCCAAAGGCAGCAAAATGTAGGTAAATCCCTGCAAACAAATGTGGATAGGGAAATGAATTAAAATAAAATAAAATAAATAAAATTTAACCAATATCAATTGGAGACAGGTCCCACTGCAAGGAATCATGCGTCATATCACTCAACACTGGAGAAGGCCACTTTCAGTTATTTCGGCCCCAGCACCCAGACAGAGGAGAGAGGTCCCACAGCAAGGAATCATGCGTCATATCACCCACCACTGGAGAAGGCCACTTTCAGTTATTTAGGCCTCAGCACCCAGTCAGAGGAGAGAGGTCCCACAGCAAAGAATCATGCGTCATATCAACCACCAACGGAGAAGGCCACTCTCAGTTATTTCGGCCCAGCACCCAGACAGAGGAGAGAGGTCCCACAGCAAGGAATCATGCGTCATATCACCCACCACTGGAGAAGGCCATTTTCAAATTATTTCAGCCCAGCACCCAGACAGAGGAGAGAGGTCCCACAGCAAGGAATCATGCGTCATATCAACCACCACCGGAGAAGGCCACTCTCAGTTATTTCGGCCCAGCACCCAGACAGAGGAGAGAGGTCCCACAGCAAGGAATCATGCGTCATATCACCCACCACTGGAGAAGGCCATTTTCAGTTATTCAGGTCCAGCACCCAGACAGAGGAGAGAGGTCCCACAGCAAGGAATCATGCGTCATATCACCCACCACTGGAGAAGGCCATTTTCAGTTATTCAGGTCCAGCACCCAGACAGAGGAGAGAGGTCCCACAGCAAGGAATCATGCGTCATATCACCCACCACTGGAGAAGGCCACTCTCAGTTATTTCAGCCCAGCACCCAGACAGAGGAGAGAGGTCCCACAGCAAGGAATCATGCATCATATCAACCACCACCGTAGAAGGCCACTCTCAGTTATTTCTGGCCCAGCACCCAGACAGAGGAGAGAGGTCCCACAGCAAGGAATCATGCATCAAATCAACCACCACTGGAGAAGGCCACTTTCAGTTATTTAGGCCCAGCACCCAGACAGAGGAGAGAGTTCCCACAGCAAGGAATCATGCGTCATATCACCCACAACTGGAGAAGGACATTTTCAGTTATTTAGGCCCCAGCACCCAGTCAGAGGAGAGAGGTCCCACAGCAAGGAATCATGCGTCATATCACCCACCACTGGAGAAGGCCACTCTCAGTTATTTCAGCCCAGCACCCAGACAGAGGAGAGAGGACCCACAGCAAGGAATCATGCGTCATATCACCCACCACCGGAGAAGGCCACTCTCAGTTATTTCGGCCCAGCACCCAGACAGAGAGAGAGGTCCCACAGCAAGGAATCATGCGTCATATCAACCACCACCGGAGAAGGCCACTCTCAGTTATTTCGCCCAGCACCCAGACAGAGGAGAGAGGTCCCACAGCAAGGAATCATGCGTCATATCAACCACCACCGGAGAAGGCCACTCTCAGTTATTTCGCCCAGCACCCAGACAGAGGAGAGAGGTCCCACAGCAAGGAATCATGCGTCATATCACCCACCACTGGAGAAGGCCATTTTCAGTTATTTAGGCCCCAGCACCTAGTCAGAGGAGAGAGGTCCCACAGCAAGGAATCATGCGTCATATCACCCACCACTGGAGAAGGCCATTTTCAGTTATTTAGGCCCAGCACCCAGACAGAGGAGAGAGGTCCCACAGCAAGGAATCATGCGTCATATCACCCACCACTGGAGAAGGCCACTCTCAGTTATTTCAGCCCAGCACCCAGACAGAGGAGAGAGGTCCCACAGCAAGGAATCATGCGTCATATCAACCACCACCGGAGAAGGCCACTCTCAGTTATTTCGGCCCAGCACCCAGACAGAGGAGAGAGGTCCCACAGCAAGGAATCATGCATCATATCAACCACCACTGGAGAAGGCCACTTTCAGTTATTTAGGCCCAGCACCCAGACAGAGAGAGAGGTCCCACAGCAAGTAATCATGCGTCATATCACCCACAACTGGAGAAGGCCATTTTCAGTTATTTAGGCCCCAGCACCCAGTCAGAGGAGAGAGGTCCCACAGCAAGGAATCATGCGTCATATCACCCACCACTGGAGAAGGCCACTCTCAGTTATTTCAGCCCAGCACCCAGATAGAGGAGAGAGGTCCCACAGCAAGGAATCATGCGTCATATCAACCACCACTGGAGAAGGCCACTTTCAGTTATTTAGGCCCAGCACCCAGACAGAGGGAGAGGTCCCACAGCAAGGAATCATGCGTCATATCACCCACCACTGGAGAAGGCCATTTTCAGTTATTTAGGCCCCAGTACCCAGTCAGAGGAGAGAGGTCCCACAGCAAGGAATCATGCGTCATATCACACACCACTGGAGAAGGCCACTCTCAGTTATTTCAGCCCAGCACCCAGACAGAGGAGAGAGGTCCCACAGCAAGGAATCATGTGTCATATCAACCACCACTGGAGAAGGCCACTTTCAGTTATTTAGGCCCAGCACCCAGACAGAGAGAGAGGTCCCACAGCAAGGAATCATGCGTCATATCACCCACCACTGGAGAAGGCCACTCTCAGTTATTTCAGCCCAGCACCCAGACAGAGGAGAGAGGTCCCACAGCAAGGAATCATGCGTCATATCAACCACCACCGGAGAAGGCCACTCTCAGTTATTTCAGCCCAGCACCCAGACAGAGGAGAGAGGTCCCACAGCAAGGAATCATGCGTCATATCAACCACCACTGGAGAAGGCCACTTTCAGTTATTTAGGCCCAGCACCCAGACAGAGGAGAGAGGTCCCACAGCAAGGAATCATGCGTCATATCACCCACCACTGGAGAAGGCCATTTTCAGTTATTTAGGCCCCAGCACCCAGTCAGAGGAGAGAGGTCCCACAGCAAGGAATCATGCGTCATATCAACCACCACCGGAGAAGGCCACTCTCAGTTATTTCAGCCCCACCACCCAGACAGAGGAGAGGTTCATTCAACTTTGCGTTGCACCGCAAGATCATGGTAAAGTTAAAAAAATGAGGATTCAATAAAGAAGTGCCCCGGAGTACAAGAATACATGGTTGAGGGGGAAGCAGTTATAAATGTGTATTCTGCACAAGGGAGGCACAGGTCCTGTGGGATCCATGCCTGGTTCATTTTAATGAAAGTCAGCTTGTCCACGTTGGCTGTGGACAGGCGGCTGCGCTTGTCAGTAATGACGCCCTGCCGTGCTGAATACACGCTCAGACAAAACGCGGGCAGGCCAGCACCTCCAAGGCATAAAAGGCTAGATCTGGCCACGTGGACAATTTGGAGACCCAGAAGTTGAATTTGGCCGAACCATCAGTCAGTACGTGGAGGGTGTGCAGACGTACTGTTCAACCATGTTAGTGAAATGCTGCCTCCTGCTAACACGTTCCGTATCAGGTGGTGGTGCAGTTAGCTGTGGCGTGGAGACAAAACTTTTCCACATTTCTGCCATGCTAACCCTGCCCTCTGAGGAGCTGGCCGTGACACAGCTGCGTTGCCGACCTCTTGCTCCTCCTCTGCCTTCGCCTTGGGCTTCCACCTGTTCCCCTATGACATTTGGGAATGCTCTCAGGAGCGCGTCTACCAGCGTGCGCTTGTACTCGCGCATCTTCCTATCACGCTCCAGTGCAGGAAGTAAGGTGGGCACTTTGTCTTTGTACCGGGGATCAAGCAGGGTGGCAACCCAGTAGTACATGTTAAAATGTGGGCAACTCTGCTGTCGTTGCGCAGGCACTGCAGCATCTAGTCGCTCATGTGTGCCAGGCTCCCAGAGGTATGGACAAGCTGTCCTCTGTGGGAGGCGTATCGTCATCGTCCTCCGTATCCCCCAGCCACGCACCAGTGATGGGCCTGAGCTGTGTCGGGTGCCACCCGCTGTGAACCTGCTTCATCCTCATCCTCCTCCACCTCCTCCTCATCCTCCTCGTCCTCCAGTAGTGGGCCCTGGCTGGCCACATTTGTACCTGGCCTCTGCTGTTGCAAAAAACCTCCCTCTGAGCCACTTCTAACAGACTGGCCTGAAAGTGCTAAAAATGACCCCTCATCCTCCTCCTCCTCCTGGGCCACCTCCTCTTCCATCATCGCCCTAAGCGTTTTCTCAAGGAGACATTGAAGTGGTATGGTAGCGCTGATAACGGTGTCATCGCCACTGGCCATGTTAGTGGAGTACTCGAAAAAGCGCAACAGGGCACACAGGTCTCGCATGGAGGCCCAATCATTGGTGGTGAAGTGGTGCTGTTCCGCAGTGTGACTGACTAGCGTGCATGCTGCAGCTGAAACTCCACTATGGCCTGCTGCTGCTCGCACAGTCTCTCCAGCATGTGCAAGGTGGAGTTCCACCTGGTGGGCACGTTGCATATGAGGCGGTGGCGGGAAGGCCGAGTTCCGCTGTGGCGCAGACAGGCGAGCAGCGGCAGGATGTGAATGCCGGAGCGCGCACAGACGGCCCTCACTTTATGCAGCAGCTCTTACATGTCGGGGTAGTTGTGAATGAACTTCTGCACCACCAAATTCAGCACATGCGCCAGGCAAGGGATGTGCGTCAAACCGGCTAGTCCCAGAGCTGAGACGAGATTTCGCCCATTATCGCACACCACCAGGTCGGGCTTGAGGCCCACTGGCAGAAACCACTCGTCGGTCTGTTGTTCAATACCCCGCCACAACTCCTGCGCGGTGTGGGACCTGTCCCCCAAATATATGAGTTTCAGAATGGCCTGCTGACGTTTACCCGGGCTGTGCTGAAGTTGGTGGTGAAGGTGTGTGGCTGACTGGATGAGCTGGTGGAAGCAGAGGAGGAGGAAGCCGAGTAGGAGGAGGAGGCTACAGGAGGCAAGAATGATGCCCTGCGATCCTTGGCGGCGGAAGGACGTGCGCCAAGGAACTCTCCGTCTGGGGCCCAGCCGCCACTACATTTACCCAGTGTGCAGTTAGGGAGATATAGCGTCCCTGGCCGTGCTTACTGGTCCACGTATCTGTGGTTAGGTGGACCTTGCCACAGATGGCGTTGCGCAGTGCACACTTGATTTTATCGGATACTTGGTTGTGTAGGGAAGGCACGGCTGTCTTGGAGAAGTAGTGGCGGCTGGGAACAACATACTGTGGGACAGCCATGGACATCAGCTGTTTGAAGCTGTCTGTGTCCATCCAGCCTGAATGACAGCATTTCAAAGGCCAGTAGTTTAGAAATGCTGGCATTCAGGCCCAGAGGCTCCAGGGTGGCTAGGTGGGAATTTACGCTTTCTCTCCAAGGTTTGTGAGATGGAGAGCTGAACGCAGCCGTGTGACATGGTGGAGATGCTTGGTGACGCAGGTGGTGTTGTCGGTGGCACATCCTCTGTTTGGTGGGCGGCAGGTGCCAACATTCCTCCCAAGGCGGAGGAAGAGGCCGAGGCAGCAGCAGAAGAGGGAGCAGGGGAGCCAGAGTGAGTTCCTTGCTTTTAAGGTTTTTACTCCACTGCAGTTCATGCTTTGCATGTAGATGCCTGGTCATGCAGGTTGTGCTAAGGTTCAGAACGTTAATGCCTCGCTTCAGGATCTGATGGCACAGCGTGCAAACCACTCGGGTCTTGTCGTCAGCACATTGTTTAAAGAAGTGCCATGCCAGGGAACTCCTTGAAGCTGCCTTTGGGGTGCTCGGTCCCTGGTGGCGGTGGCCAGTAGCAGGCGAACTCTCTTGGCGGCGGCTGGTCTGCTTTTGCCCCCTGCTCCCTCTTTTGCTACGCTGTTGGCTCGGTCTCACCACTGCCTCTTCCTCTGAACTATGAAAGTCAGTGGCACGACCTTTATTCCATGTGGGGTCTAGGACCTCATCATCCCCTGCATTGTCTTCCACACAGTCTTCCTCCCTGACCTCCTGTTCGGTCTGCACACTGCAGAAAGACACAGCAGTTGGCAGCTGTGTTTCATCATCATCAGAGATGTGCGGACTCCGATGAGGTGGTATTCCCATGTCCTCATCATCAGGAAACATCAGTGGTTGTGCATCAGTGCATTCTATATCTTCCACCACTGGGGAAGGGCTAGGTGGATTTCCTTGGGAAACCCTGCCAGCAGAGTCTTCAAACAGCATAAGAGACTGCTGCATAACTTGAGGCTCTGACAGTTTCCTGATATGCATGGGGGTGATGTGACAGACTGATGGGCTTGGTTTTCAGGTGCCACCTGTGCGCTTTCTGCAGAAGACTGGGTGGGAGATAATGTTGTGAACATGCTGGATCCACTGACGGCCACCCAATTGACTAGCGCCTGTACCTGCTCAGGCCTTACCATCCTTAGAACGGCATTGGGCCCCACCAAATATCGCTGTAAATTCTGGCGGGTACTGGAACCTGAGGTAGTTGGTTCACTAGGACGTGTGGCTGTGGCAGAATGGCCACGTCCTCTCCCAGCACCAGAGGGTACACTAACACCACCACGACCGCGTCCGCGTCCCTTACTAGATGTTTTCCTCATTGTTACCGTTCACCAAGCACCACAATAAGGAAAAAAATATTTGGCCCAATGTATTGATTTCAAATTTAGGCCTTTTTTTACAGGCACCTAACACTATCTGCCTATTTATTTATGTAGCGTATTACACTAATCCAGGCACAGCAGTAACCACCGATTTAGGGAAATATCTCTTTTAGGGCTAGTATTTAGGCCCTGGATGAAAGGTATCCTTTTATGGACAGATTTACACTTGGCTTGCAACAGCTGGGACAACAGATTCAGGGTATTGCTATTTTGGCAATTGAATGTCACCCCAGAACAAAATATATGTTTTGGCGGACACTATTATATTTTGCCAGCAACAGCTGAAACCACTGATTTATGGTATTGCTATTTTGGCAATTGAATTTCACTCCAGGCCAGAACAAAATATATGTTTTTGCGGAGACTATGAATCCTGGCCTGCAACAGCTGGGACACCAGATTCAGGTTATTGCTATTTTGGCAATTGAATTTCACCCCAGAACAAAATATATGTTTTGACGGACACTATGAATCCTGGCCTGCAACAGTTGGGACACCAGATTCAGGGTATTGCTATTTTGGCAATTGAATTTCACCCCAGAACAAAATATATGTTTTGACGGACACTATGAATCGTGGCCTGCAACAGCTTGGACACCAGATTCAGGGTATTGCTATTTTGGCAATTGAATGTCACCCCAGAACAAAATATATGTTTTGCAAGACACTATGAATCCTGGCCTGCAACAGCTGGGACACCAGATTCAGGGTATTGCTATTTTGGCAATTGAATGTCACCCCAGAACAAAATATATGTTTTGCAAGACACTATGAATCCTGGCCTGCAACAGCTGGGACACCAGATTCAGGGTATTGCTATTTTGGCAATTGAATGTCACCCCAGAACAAAATATATGTTTTGACGAACACTATGAAACGTGGCCTGCAACAGCTGGAACACCAGATTCAGGGTATTGCTATTTTGGCACTTGAATGTCACCCCAGAACAAAATATATGTTTTGCAAGACACTATGAATGCTGGCCTGCAACAGCTGGGACACCAGATTCAGGGTATTGCTATTTTGGCAATTGAATGTCACCCCAGAACAAAATATATGTTTTGCAAGACACTATGAAACGTGGCCTGCAACAGCTGGGACACCAGATTCAGGGTTTTGCTATTTTGGCAATTGATTGTCACCCCAGAACAAAATATATGTTTTTGCGGACACTATGAATCCTGTCCTGCAACAGCTGGGACACCAGATTCAGGGTATTGCTATTTTGGCAATTGAATGTCACCCCAGAACAAAATATATGTTTTGCAAGACACTATGAATCCTGGCCTGCAACAGCTGGGACACCAGATTCAGGTTATTGCTATTTTGGCAATTGAATGTCACCCCAGAACAAAATATATGTTTTGCAAGACACTATGAATACTGGCCTGCAACAGCTGGGACACCAGATTCAGGGTCTTGCTATTTTAACAATTGAATGTCACCCCAGAACAAAATATATGTTTTGCAAGAAACTATGAATCCTGGCCTGCAACAGCTGGGACACCAGATTCAGGGTATTGCTATTTTGGCAATTGAATGTCACCATAGAACAAAATATATGTTTTGACGGACACTATGAAACGTGGCCTGCAACAGCTGGGACACCAGATTCAGGGTATTGCTATTTTGGCAATTGAATGTCACCCCAGAACAAAATATATGTTTTTCAAGACACTATGAAACGTGGCCTTCAACAGCTGAGACACCAGATTCAGTGTATTGCTATTTTGGAAATTGAATGTCACCCCAGAACAAAATATATGTTTTTGCGGACACTATGAATTCTGGCCTGCAACAGCTGGGACACCAGATTCAGGGTATTGCTATTTTGGCAATTGAATTTCACCCCAGAACAAAATATATGTTTTGACGGACACTATGAAACGTGGCCTGCAACAGCTGGGACACCAGATTCAGGGTATTGCTATTTTGGCAATTGAATGTCACCATAGAACAAAATATATGTTTTGACGGACACTATGAAACGTGGCCTGCAACAGCTGGGACACCAGATTCAGGGTATTGCTATTTTGGCAATTGAATGTCACCCCAGAACAAAATATATGTTTTGCAAGACACTATGAATACTGGCCTGCAACAGCTGGGACACCAGATTCAGGGTCTTGCTATTTTGGCAATTGAATGTCACCCCAGAACAAAATATATGTTTTGCAAGAAACTATGAATCCTGGCCTGCAACAGCTGGGACACCAGATTCAGGGTATTGCTATTTTGGCAATTGAATGTCACCATAGAACAAAATATATGTTTTGACGGACACTATGAAACGTGGCCTGCAACAGCTGGGACACCAGATTCAGGGTATTGCTATTTTGGCAATTGAATGTCACCCCAGAACAAAATATATGTTTTGCAAGACACTATGAATGCTGGCCTGCAACAGCTGGGACACCAGATTCAGGGTATTGCTATTTTGGCAATTGAATGTCACCCCAGAACAAAATATATGTTTTTCAAGACACTATGAAACGTGGCCTGCAACAGCTGAGACACCAGATTCAGTGTATTGCTATTTTGGAAATTGAATGTCACCCCAGAACAAAATATATGTTTTTGCGGACACTATGAATTCTGGCCTGCAACAGCTGGGACACCAGATTCAGGGTATTGCTATTTTGGCAGATTAATTTCACAGCAGAACAAAATATATGTTTTGATCGGACACTATGAATCGTGGCCTGCAACAGCTTGGACACCAGATTCAGGGTATTGCTATTTTGGCAATTGAATGTCACCCCAGAACAAAATATATGTTTTGCAAGACACTATGAATCCTGGCCTGCAACAGCTGTGACACCAGATTCAGGGTATTGCTATTTTGGCAGATTAATTTCACCCCAGAACAAAATATTTGTTTGGCAGACACTATGAAATCTGGCCTGCAACAGCTGGGACACCAGATTCAGGGTATTGCTATTTTGGCAGATTAATTTCACAGCAGAACAAAATATATGTTTTGGCAGACACTATGAAATCTGGCCTGCAACAGCTGGGACACCAGATTCAGGGTATTGCTATTTTGGCAATTGAATGTCACCCCAGAACAAAATATATGTTTTGCAAGACACTATGAATCCTGGCCTGCAACAGCTGGGACACCAGATTCAGGGTATTGCTATTTTGGCAATTGAATGTCACCCCAGAACAAAATATATGTTTTGACGAACACTATGAAACGTGGCCTGCAACAGCTGGGACACCAGATTCAGGGTATTGCTATTTTGGCACTTGAATGTCACCCCAGAACAAAATATATGTTTTGCAAGACACTATGAATGCTGGCCTGCAACAGCTGGGACACCAGATTCAGGGTATTGCTATTTTGGCAATTGAATGTAACCATAGAACAAATTATATGTTTTGCAAGACACTATGAAACGTGGCCTCCAACAGCTGGGACACCAGATTCAGGGTATTGCTATTTTGGCAATTGATTGTCACCCCAGAACAAAATATATGTTTTTGCGGACACTATGAATCCTGTCCTGCAACAGCTGGGACACCAGATTCAGGGTATTGCTATTTTGGCAATTGAATTTCACCCCATAACAAAATATATGTTTTGACGGACACTATGAAACGTGGCCTGCAACAGCTAGGACACCAGATTTAGGTATTGCTATTTTGGCAGAATAATTTCACCCCAGAACAAAATATATGTTTTGGCAGACACTATGAAATCTGGCCTGCAACAGCTGGGACACCAGATACAGGGTAATGCTATTTTGGCAATTTAATGTCACCCCAGAACAAAATATATGTTTTGACGGACACTATGAAACGTGGCCTGCAACAGCTGGGACACCAGATTCAGGGTATTGCTATTTTGGCAATTGAATGTCACCCCATAACAAAATATAAGTTTTGACGGACACTATGAAACGTGGCCTGCAACAGCTGGGACACCAGATTCAGGGTATTGCTATTTTGGCAATTGAATGTCACCCCAGAACAAAATATATGTTTTTCGGACACTATGAATCCTGGCCTGCAATAGCGGGGACACCAGATTCAGGGTATTGCTATTTTGGCAGATTAATTTCACCCCAGAACAAAATATATGTTTTGCAAGACACTATTCTATTTTGCCAGCCACAGCTGAAACCACTGATTTATGGTATTGCTATTTTGGCAATTGAATTTCACCACAGAAAATAATCTATCCTTTTGCCAGACAGCAGACAGTATTATACTTGTCTAGCCAAAGCTGAAACACCAGATTTAAGGGATTGGTATTTGGGCAATTGTATTTAACCCCTTAATAAAATATAGAAATTGCTATCCTGAGTTTCTAGGGTGACAATTAGCACAGCCAAGCCCCTGATGTAGGATATAGCAAAAAAACTAGTATTGATGGATTGATGGACTTGGTGGCAGCTTCTTCTGGTGCACCACAAGTCACAAAATGGCCGCCGATCAACCCAGAAAATAAGTGACAGAAAAACGCTCTGTGCATCCTAAAAACCAGTGAGCAAGTAACTAGCAGAAGTTCAATCATTCACAGCTGTAGATCGATCCGTTCATTAGGTGCTGTTGCTGACTTTTGCCTGCCTAATCTCGCCCTCACAGAAGCTGCGTCCTCTTCCTATACTAATCAGAGCAGTGTGACGTGCGGCGCTACGTCACTCCAGCTTAAATAGAGGCTGGGTCACATGCTGCACTTGGCCAATCACAACCATGCCATTAGTAGGCATGGCTGTGATGGGCTCTTAGAGCAAGAAGTAAAACGCTAGCTGATTGGCTGCTGTGCAAAGAAAGAAATCGGATTCCCCTCAGCGGTCTGCGGGTGTTGATCTCCAGCAAAACTACATACAAACAAGTGACCATGTAAGGTGAAAGTATGTAATACTGACCAAGTGTTGCGTCCGTCCCGGTAACCCCAACGCGCGTTTCGCCCTTAGCTTTTCAAGGGGCGTTGAGCCCCATGGTCACTTGTTTGTATGTAGTTTTGCTGGAGATCAACACCGCAGACCACTGAGGGGAATCCGATGAGAGTGATATCACCTCGGGGTCTGTTTGTTAAAGATGGGAGTTTGACCTATTCATTTTTCCAGCATTTTTGTATGCTAGTGACAAATATTATAGGGCAGCCTGATGTGGGTATTGACACCTTCACTTAGATAGTCTGGGAAGGACCACAACAGGAGGGATCATTGTTACCCTCGTGTGAATTTACCTATAGTATACGTTAAGATTTTCCTATTTTCGATATTTCAAGTTGCCCTTATTATAGTGTATTGGTTGTGCTGAAGTGTTGTTTTTGTCAACTGTCTTGCCATCATGTACTCTTTAATGCTGCTGGTGCATTTACTGTTATGTATAATTATGTGGTTATTTTAATCATTGAAATAAAATTTGGATTTTTTATGATCAGTGGTGTGGTTTTCTTGGAGTTGACTTATTGGCGCAATCACACCCATAATTGGCGCAGTTTATGTGTTAGGTGGTTTACCTTACAAACTTAGCAAAATGTACAACCAATTGTCTGATAAATGTTGGAGATGTCTTGCCCATGTTGGAGGGTTCCTCCACATTTGGTGGTCATGTCCCAAATTAATGGGTTTCTGGAACAATATATTAGACTAGTTCTAAAACTCACTGAAATAAAATTTCCTCGGCAGCCAAAGGCGGCTCTTGTTTCTTTTCTTCCGCCTGATCTCCCCCCCAGGGAGAAAAACCTAATCAGAATTTTACTGGCAGCAGCCAGATTACTTATTGCAGCACACTGGAAGTTGGAGGAAATTCCACCCAGGCCCCAATTGACCGCCAAAGTAAATGACATAGAACTTAGAAATCACCCCAAATTTGAGGTAATCTGGGAACCCTGGAAGAATAAGAATATGTAGTATATTCATTAGTTTAGGGACTTATACATCATCCCTAGCGAATGTGAAATCTTCGCTACTATTTAACAATCCACACCCTGTAAGGAGACGATACCACCCGCACGGAGTCCTGCATTCCGAGACCTAAGCTGCTTTTCAAGCTACTTCAATCTTCTACAATGTCCAGAGGTAACTTTTTTAATGTTTACCCCCCCCCCTTCCTCCTCTCTCCCCTCTCCTTCATTCCCACTCCACTCCCTATCCCTATTCACCCCTTAGTTAAGTTTTCCTTTATCTCTATTATTTCTATGGGACATGTACTCATCCTAGTTACCTACACAGTATTGGTGCACTGTTTTTTTTTTTGTATTCAAATTTTTTATTGAATTTTTTCATAGGAACAAACATAAGTAACAGGTAGATGCACAAAGTTTACATGTACAATTACACGTAGATATGGCGT
Organism: Bufotes viridis; assembly: GCA_033119425.1. NCBI lineage: Eukaryota > Metazoa > Chordata > Amphibia > Anura > Bufonidae > Bufotes > Bufotes viridis. The sequence continues at coordinate 184,784,061 of CM065590.1, forward strand.
ACAGGTAACAGCAAAGAATACTATTTGCATCCTGGAGAGAATAGATGGGTAAAAATTCCACATGAAGGGCATTGTTCATTAGGTAGAAAAACATCCTAAACAAGGTTACAAGTCCGACAGGGGTGAGTTGAGCGGTCAGACCCTATGCAGTGGTGGTAAAAAACATTAATCATCTAGAGTAGCTTTCAAACCGTTAAATGCCACCATAACTTCCTCTGGCATAAAATAAAATAAAATAAAAGGAGACTGGGGGGAGTTTACAGACATCTGGATTAGCTAAGGGAGAAGGTCACTTTCCCCCTATGGGGGTGTAGAGGGAGTGTGGGAGGAAATCAAGGAGAGTCTGAAAATCTATAGATTTTCCAGCCATCCCAGAGCTTAAGGAATCTGGGGTGAGTGCGAGATTCCCAAGACGACAATTCGTCAAATCGGTAGAGCTGGTCTACCTTCAGTTTCCAAGATTCAATGGTGGGGGGAGAGGTCTGGAGCCAGCACTTCAGTATAAGGAGGCGAGCTGCAATCAGAAGTTGTCTAAAGAGGTATGATAAATGGGTCGAGGGTTGATTACCAGTGTATGACAAGAGGGCTATCACTGGTGAAGGGTTTATGTTGGTGCGGCAAACTCTGTTGATGATTTGAAATATGTCTAACCACCATTTATTGATTTTAGAGCGGGTCCCACAATAGGTGGAGAAAAGTACCTCTCTCCTCACCACATCTCCAGCACCTATCTGATGCATTGGGGGAGAAGAGGGCAGTTTTGACTGGAGTAATATACCATTGAGTCATGATCTTATAATTGTTTTCCTGAATACGTACACAACGTGAAATTTTGTGGGGCGCTACTAGGAACCTTGGAAGGATGTTTTGTGGTATTACGATCCCAAGGTCTTTTTCCCAGCAATGTACAAAAGCCGGTTTGACAGCCGGAGGGGTTGATCGAAGTTTTTTATAAAACAGTGAGATGGGTTTGGTAGGGGGGGTAATATTAGCAATAATCGCCTCCAGCCAGCCCATTGGGCGTAAAAGTTCCCCTTGAAGAGTAAATTTGGACATGAAGTTTCGGATAATTGGTACTAAAAAGAAGTCGCAAGGTTGTGGGTTTAAAAGAGTATATAGGTCATCTCTGGAGAGAGGTTGACCTGTGTCATCTAGAAGCGATCGGATAGAGGTCGTGGAGATTCTGACTCCACTAAGGGATGGGCGCAACAATGACGGGTCGATACTTCCTAGAATGTCACCTATCGTGAGTAAGGGGGAGGGAAAGGGAATATAACACTGTGAGGTTTGAAGCCATGACCATGCTCTCAAAGTAGCTTTTATAATAGGGTAGGCAGAAAGGTTAGTTTGAGATAATGTCTCATTGCCCAAAATGTAGGCTCTAAAGGGTTTACCCAATATCGCGCTTTCTTGCAAAGCCCATGGTTTTTGGGAGGAACTCCGTAACCATTCTACAGCTCTGGTTAATAATATGGCCTTACCATATAGTTCAGGGTCGGGAAGTCCTATGCCTCCTTCCGATTTGTGTCTGATAAGGCGGGAGTATGAAAGTCTGGCTCTATTTCCTTTCCATAAGAAAGAGGCAAATTTTTGTTTAAGTGCGGTGTAGTAGGAAGTAGGGATAGGGATAGGGAGGACCTGTTGGAGGTATGTTAGGCGTGGAAGGATAAGAGATGTGAGAAGATTTTTCCGGCCAAACCATGAGAGTGTCGGGATTGATTTATGTAGATTATCTATTGCCTGGAAGATAGATAGTTTTAAAGGGGCGTTGAGTTAAAAAAGGTCTGAGATTTGTGGGCTAATCTTAACCCCTAGATAAGTAAACGTAGGGGAAGACCAATTAAATGGGGAATTAGACATCAGTTTACGTTTGGTAGATTGAGGAATGCCAATACTTAAGACAAGGGATTTACTTGCATTAATTTTAAAATTAGATAGGGAACCGAATTGAAGAAGTTGATTTTGGATTATTGGTAAAGAAGTGATGGGGTTTGAGGTCATAATCAGGACATCATCGGCAAAGGCTGCTAGTTTATGTTCTGTACCTCCAATGAGAGGGCCTTTGATTAGAGGGTTAGTCCTTAGGGCGTATAATAGGGGCTCCATAGATAATACGAAGAGCAGGGGGAAAGGGGGCAACCCTGACGTGTACCATTTGTTATACCGAAGGGGGAGAGAGATCCGTTGACCATGACACTTGCGGATGCATGTGTGTACATTGTGAAGATTGCATTGACATAGGTCTCAGGGAGGCCAAACCGCAACAGTGTCAGTCTCAGGAAATTCCAATTAACTCGATCAAATGCTTTCTCAGCATCAGTACTGAGAAGCAGGAGGGGGAAGAGGTGCAAGAGGAGTGACACATCAAGTTCAAGACTCTAGTGGTGTTATCTCTGCCCTCTCTGTTGCGGATAAAGCCTACCTGATCCCCATGTACCAAGGTGGGTAAGAATTGGGAGAGACGTTCTGCTAACATTTTTGCCAGTAATTTCAGGTCAATATTAAGTAAGGATATAGGCCTGTAGTTGGCACATAGGTCATGGTTCTTCCCCTCCTTCGGTATAAGTGCAATATGGGTGGTCACCATATCTCTAGACAAGGGAATGCCCAGAAGGGATTGATTACAAACGTCAAGGAAAAGGGGGAGGAGTTGTTTTTGGAAAGTTTTAAAATAGAGGGCGGGGAGGCCATCAGGGCCTGGGCTCTTCCCTAGGGGAAGGCGGCGTATTGTATTTAAAAGTTCATCTGGGGTAAAGGGAGTCATCAAAGAGTGTTTTTGTTGGTCAGAAAGGGTAGGGAGGTTGAGAGAGTGTAAGAAGTCATTTACTAGTACTGAATGGGCTTCTGTTGATAGGGGATGAGGGAGATTATATAAGTTCTCATAGAATTTTGGAATTGAGTGGCAATTTCAGTTGTGGAGAAAATGGAGTTTCCATTTGGGGATGTCAGTTTATGGACATAGTTGCTAGATCTCCTAGCTTTAATCCTTTGCATTAAAAATTTAGAAGCTTTATCTCCATGGGAGAAAATTTTTGTTGAGAATTCAGGAAGTATTTAGCCGAACGTAGTTGTAGCAGGGCTTTCAGTTCAGCCCTAGTGTTAGAGAGAGTATGGAGTATGGAATCAGATGGGTCTTTTTTATGGGTGGCTTCTAAATTATGAATTTTATTGAGGAGGGAGTCTATTTGTTTCTCTCTACATTTTTCAGATGTGAGCTGATACTTATAAAGTGACCTCTAATATATGGTTTGTGGGCATCCCACAAGGTCTGGGGGATACAGAGGGTATTTTATTCAGAGTGATATATTCGTCTAATAAAGAGGAGATCTTTCCCACTGTGGTGGGGTCACCTAGAAGGTGTTCATTAAGACGCCAATGAAACCCTTTAGGGACAGGTTGAGGTGCAGCAATAGAGAGGGAAATTGGGGTATGATCGGACAGGTGGAGGGACCCAATGCTAGCATTACGGCATAGGTGGAGGTGTGTTTTTGAAATGAAGAGGTAGTCTATACGATGGTATGAACCATGGACGTGGGAGAAGAACGTGTAATCTAATGTGTCTGGATAAAGAGAGCGCCATACGTCCACTAAATGTAGGCTCCAGAGCTCTCCCCCAGTGCTTTCAAAGCCCGTATTGAAAGTGCGGATTTATGTGAGGATGAGTCGAGGCAGGGGTCTAAGGCCACATTAAAATCGCTGCCTAGGATGACTATCCCTTCTTGGAAAGAGGCAATTAAAGGGCTTACATCTATCATCCATTGCACTTGTTTGGAGTTAGGAAGTAAAGATTAACAAACGTATACGTTTGAGGGCCGATGTGCCCTTTCACCATAATATACCTTCCATCTGGGTCCTGAACATGGGTAGCATATTTGAAAGGGAAATTCTTTGGAATCCAATACTAACCCCACCTGATGCTGAGGATGATCCCCCGCAATGATACCATTGAGGATAGGCAGAATATGAAAGGTTAGGGTAGCAGTTAAATTTAAAATGGGTCTCCTGGAGGAAAACTACATTGGAGCCAGATTTTCGCAAAAGGGAGAAGATCTGGCTGCGTTTTGAAGGCGAGTTAAAGCCTTTAACATTGTAAGATGTTACATGTATGTAAGCCATAGTAGCTCACCATTGGTGGAAATATGGGATTGGCGCAGTGATCCTCCAGGAAAGCACATTTGGATGAAAAGATAAGGCCCAAGGTTAGGACAAGTCTTCAGTTGGATACAATGTGGAATGACAACGTTCAGGACACAGATGGACGAGTACCTGTACTGTGAAGGAAAAAGAAATAAAAACACAAAAGGACATAGGGTAAACATAAGGTAAGAACCATAACATAATGATAAGAACAGGACATTGTAGGGCTAGATTAACGTGCCCAATCAACAAGAGGGGGGAGAGGTAGTCTAACGACTTCACTCCGAATCCTCTTGGCACATATAGGACATAGAGACTAGGTGAGTCATCATGGCAAACATAGCAACTATAAACCTTCAGGCGACGATGAAAAATGGATGTGAAGGTAAGTATGAGTAGTGCAGTTATAGTAAAGGAGATGTAAGTGAGAGCTGAGAGGTAGCAGAAGTGAAGAGCAGAATAAAAAGAGAGCTCAGAAAAGCATAATAAGAAGAGGATCATTCATAACACAGTAATATGTTTTTACTGATCCTGTAGAAGCCTTTTAGGTGTTGTTTGATGGGGTCTCTATTTAGTTTTCTGAGATCTTGGAGTGCGCAGAACTTCAAACCGCTGGACGGAAGGAAGATCCGGCAGGTCTGCTACATCTTTATATAAGGCCCAATCTTCAATGTCCATTGGTTGAATTTCCAAGTGGTCAAATACAGATTGGAGGTCTGCATGGGTAGAAATATTAAAACGTTTGCCCGCTTGTTGAAATGAAAGTCCAAATGGATAGGACCAGCGGTATAGGATCTTGTTTGTACGTAACCATTCAGTAAAAGGTCTCAGGGCTCTCCTTTTCCTATGGGTAGATGGGGCTAGAGTCTTGAAATATGGCGATCCGAGATCCATCGTAGGTAAAATCCGGTCTCTCCCGGGCAGCTTCTTGGATAGCTGATTTAACTTGAAAGTTTAAAAATCGGCATATTACATCCCTTGGGGGCTCATCAACTTTCGGTTTGGGGCGTAATGCTCTATGTGCCCTCTCGATTGTGATGTCTAGGGCATAATCGGGGCCTAGGAGAGAGCTACAGATGGAATGAATAGTGTGAAAAGCTCACCGGGAGGTACTGACTCAGGGATCCCTCTGAACCGTAAATTGTTGCGGCGGCCCCGATTCTCTTGATCTTCTATGGCGTTGTGCAGTTCATTCAGATATATACCACATTTTGACAGGGATTTAGATGTTGCTGCCTGGTGGTCTAACATGGAGGTTTGGTGGGTTTCAAGCAGCTCCACATGGTCGCCAATATGTCGCACATCACGGCGGAGGGCAGCTATCTCGGAAGCCAAAGGATCAAGGGCTTTGCTGAGAGCTTGTTCCAGAAATCTTCTGGTAAGTGGAAGATCTTTAGCGCATGGGTCATCCATTTCGTTAACTTCTCCTGAATGATCAGGAGTGTGAGTCGCGGCCTTTGCAGTGTGAGCCGGCGCCATCTTTGGTTCGCGTGCAGCCACAGTGGCCACAGCCTTTTTAGAAATTTCTCCATGTCCCGCTCAATGGCTGCTGTTTGGATGAAGGAGGAGGATCACTGGCTTTAGGTTTGCCGTATTTCACCATTCTGCTCTTGTCAGCTGAAGTTAGCTAGTGCCGAGGGTCGAGTTATTCACAGAGCAAGCTGCTGTGCGGCCATCACAGACGAGCGTCGGCTCCGCCCCCTTGGTGCACTGTTTTTAAGACGACTGCATTTTATATTATTTGGCTAGCTACGATATCTACAAAGTCTCGCTATATAATTTTCTACAATATTTTCTAACCAAAAGATCATTGTAAGTTTCCTTCTGTCATATGCTAAGCTACGTGACGTTCATTGTATGCCCTGTATGGTCTTCATCTTTAATTCAATAAAAATAATTTTGAAAAGAAAAGTAGATCCGCTGGACTACTGAGCAGCCAAACTAGATTTGTGGGCAGAACTGGCAGAGTTTGCGCTGGAAAAGCTGTCCTGCCCGGCCAGTAGTGTGACATCAGAACAGGTGTTTAGTGCATCGGGGCCATATTTACCCCAAGAAGAACTCGCCTGTCCACCCAAAATGTGGAGAGACTGACCTTTTTCAAGATGAATCAGGCGTGGATCAGCCAGGATTTCCACCACCAATGCCTGATGCATCAGACTAGATCATCCATGGTGCCACACCAACACTTTCTTCTGGCTACCTTCTTCAGCTACGCTTCTGATGCTGCCACCCGCCTGATGCCACACATCTGATGCCAATTGCTCCTTCTTTCACCCACCATCTTCAGCTGGTACTCGTATTGCCACCCACCTCCACACTATGTCACATTGCCACTCTGTGGTCTCCTCATGCTGCTGCCACCTCCACACTATGTCACCTTGCCACTCTGTGGTCTTCTGATGCTGTTGCCACCTCCACACTATGTCACCTTGCCACTCTGCAGTCTCCTCATGCTGCTGCCACCTCCACACTATGTCACCTTGCCACTCCTTGGCCTCCTCCTGATGCTGTTGCTGCCGCCACCTCCACACTGTCATTGTGCCATTCTGTGGCCTTCCCATGCTGCTTCCACCTCACCATTATGTCATAGCGCCACTTTTCCCACCCTCCCCACTTCATGACTGGGCGACTATTTTGCCTTTTTGGCTTGGCTGACATCTTCATTTATTTGACTCTACTTCTGATCTGTCAAACGGAAGGAAAACTGAGATGCACAACTTATTCTGTCCGTATAGAAGCTGTAAGGCCTGTATGGTCCCATCAGAATTGGCTTGTGATTTGATAGCCAAAAGCAGGAGTGGGTACAAAACACAGAAGACATGCAAATATTCCATTCACATGTCATTTCTGTTTTGGATCCACTTTTTTTTTTTTTTTTGGCATTAGCAATACTGATGGATTACTGACCAAATGCTGACCGAGTTAAGGAGGATGCTCTACAGACAGGATCCGTTTTTTTGTGGGTTATTGTTCTGATGGATCAGAGGAAGGGCAAAATAATTTGTGACGTTGACACAAACTTATTGCTGACACCCTCTCCACTCTGTCAGGGGGCTCTACTTGTATAAGCGTTAAATAGAACAGGTTCTGTAGGCATCTATGTGAAATCCGCTGATGACGGTGTAAAAGGAGTGCACTTCTTCTTGGCGCTAACATTGACCTGTAAGGCTGAGGTCATACTTTAGTTATTTGGTTAGTTTGACTGCCTAAATAAGTGAAGTGTGCAGTGATTCTAAGAGCGACGCCTGTCATCTGCATGTCATAATTTCCCTACCATAGCAGATTCCCTATGCATGTTACTGTAAGGCACAGTGTTCTACACCACTATAAACACTCTCTGCAGCCAGGAAATAGCCGTTTTTTAAGCGAATCACCGCGAATAAATCCGTATCGAACAAAAAAATTTAAAAAAATATTGGTGAACCGGCCGAATCAAATTCTTAAAAAAAACTTAGCTCATCTCTAGTGATGGCAAACTGACTACCACCTCTTCTCCAATCCAGTACTGAGCCACACCCCCTGCACTGATCACATGATGGTGACATCACCCCAGGTCCTTAGTGTTGTCCAAGGTTCGGGCTCATTGAAGAATCCCCTTATGGATTCCAAATGTCGTTATGGTCCGTGGTAGCGGAATCCATAACGGGATGGTTCGATAACCCGAACTTTGGACGCTGAACTTAAAATACAAGTTCGCTCAACACTACTGACTATATTTCATGTCTTTATAGTAGTCCATATTTTCATCTCTCTCAGAAGGTCTAAAAAACATCCTGTTTCTGACCAGTAGCAAAGGTCTAATCATTTGAATAGCCACTAGTCACCCATCTGCTGAATCATGACAATATGGCTGTCACTACACAAATATTAAAGCATGCATCTCGCCATTTGCAGAAGGGACTCGGAGGGATTCTCTGCCTTCATCTCCACTGCATACAGCCACGGTCTGTTAGAATCATCTGCATCATCTTTGCCGTCACCCTCCAGCTCCTTCTGCTTCTCTCCTGTTGCTTGGGCAGATAAACCACCTTGTTGTGTATAAAATTCCTGGGCGTTTATGTCCTCCTGCTCCTCTACTGCCAGTTCATCATCCACAGGGCTCTGGTGGACATGAAATGCATATGCAACGTCTTCTATCCCCTCACCAATCAGATTTGTCAGCCTCCCCTCCCAGGACATAAAGTAGTGGAATGACATCGTTCATCTCATAGTTCTGCTGACTGACAAATAAAGTAGCCTCCTCAAAGGGCCTGAGCCAACGGAGCGTGTCACGCATGAGCTGCCACTGGCTAACGTGGAAGTTACACAATGGAGTAGACCTGTCCGTCTGCAGCATTTTGACCACCTTACTCTGCTCGCATAGGCAGTCTAACATATGGAGCTCAGAGATGCAATGGGAGGACACGTCTCCTATCAGGCGAAATTGGAGAAGGGCGTTTTACTTTTGCAGCTCAAGGAGGGCGTGTTTGTGCGGTAAGAGTGGCTGAAGTACATGCACAGTTTCCTGTTAATTTTTAACAGCTCTTGCAGTTTAGTGGAAGACTAGAGGAACCGGTTGACAATGAAATTGAAGACATGCGCCATGCAGGGCGCAGGGGTGAGCTCTCCTTGACTCAATGCAGACAAAATGTTCTTTCCGTTATCAGTAACTATGGTTCCCATCTCCAGTTGGTGAGGAGACAGCCAGTGTTCGATTTCTTTATTAATGATGCAGAGAAGTTCCTCCCTGGTTAGGTTCTGTTCACCAAGGCTGACCAGGTGCAGAAAATGGCTAGCTTTGCATACGTAGGTGATATGCTGGAGGACCGCTGTGAACTGTGCCAGGAGGGGAGGGGGAGGACAAGATGGAGGATGAGGAGGCAGAGGAGGACATTGGCGCAGAAATCCCACTATTACAATGTGGAGGCAGCATTGGTACCACCTGACCAAGTTGCTGGTGTGCCTAATCAGCTTCTGCACTGTTGGATGAGTGCACGCATACCTTTGTCTTTTTCGTGATCGATTGAATCCATCGAAGTCGATGGGAAGGAATGGAGCTTCCTTTTGCTGACATTGTCGACTTGCTGAAAAATTCCCACACTGTCGAGTACGGCATTTTCACTCCACCCGCTGCTTTTATGAACCCATACACTGCTAGTGTGTTCCTCACAAGTAGTCTCCCGAGTAGCAGAAGGTGTACCCCTCGCGTTTTGCTGCAGATCTCCCACTGCTTCCACCCTGCTGTCACACGGGCACGCTTGCACCCTGCTGGCTTACGGGTATGCTGTCACCCTCACCCCCTGATGATGACAATGCCCCCTCTTCACACGCTTCCACGTGCGATCAGCTTCATCATCATCTACAGCTGTTTGGTCGCTACTAATGTCACCCTTACTAGTCCCTTGTGAAAGTCCTTGACCTCTCACAACATGTGCTCCCACTTGACTGTCATCATCGGTAGTTGCATGCCTAGAGGAGTCTGCAGCGGACTTCTCCTCCAAGTCTGGGCTGGCCAATAACTGCTGACTGTCCTCACAAAGCTCATCGTTGCAAAAATGTGGAGCAGAGCTGGTGGCAAACACTACTTGGCTAGCAGAAGGGGCAGCAAAAGCAAGAGGCAGTTTCAGGACATTTTAGAGCACAGAGGCAGTTCCTGGGCTATGCCAACTAAGTTTCGTGTCAGAGGAACCCACTGATTCCTGGATGTGTATCTGTTGTAACTTGACATGATGTTCAAGAGCGAGTCATTCATTCCAGTACAGCTGGATTGTTGGTCAAAACACGACTGCTGGATGGCAGTTGGAGCTCTGGCCTGTTACTGTGGCTGCTGCTAACGCCACCCCTTCTTCTGCTGTTCCTGTTACAGCAACATTTTTGCCATTGCTTGTTCCTTTGAAGAGCCCAGACAACAACCGTCTGTTGGTCAGTAATGCATGGTCACCGTCAGTGTGTCCTGCCCTGGCAGATGCAGACCCATTCAACTTGACTAGGTCTGCAATACGTCCGCACCGCAAAAAAATAGAGCATATTACATTGCGTAGAGGCATGGACCAAAATGCCCTCGGAGGCACTCCGTAGTGCTTTCGTGGCTTTGTAAAGAAATGAAAATCAGACATCGTAAAGGTACATAACAATCTCTTTATAACAAAGCTAGAACCAGCCCTGTACCTCACATGGATCCAGAGATCTCCCATTCATTGCTCTGCTAGATTTATATCAAACTGGCAGCTCAAGAGGCTGCTGCAACTAAGGGGCGTGTCCCAGCTCTCCCTATCACAGCTCAGGAGGCAGTTGAAGGATGAAACTGAGCATGTGCGGCCATCTCAGTGAGCCAGAAAAGAAAAAGAAAAAAACAAAAAAGCAGATGGTGCTAAAATACATTTTATTGAATAGCTATTTTTATTACATACAGTTACAAAATAATTTCAGATCCAGATGCTGGTTTGAAAACTATAGATTTTGTTTTCATGGGACAAACCCTTTAGGTGTCTAGGTGTTTTGACCCTTAACATGTCTAAAACACTATGCTCCATTTACTAGAGAAACCTTGTCAGCTTTTATTAGACAATTTGACTGTTTTGATGTACAGGCAATGGCTAGATGTATTCTGAATGTATAGCAATATCTTTAAAGAGATTGTCTTACTTTAGCAAATAGCATTTATCATGTAGATAAAGTTAATACAAGGCATTTACCAATGTATTGTGATTCTCCATATTGCTTCCTTTGCTGGCTTGGTTTATTTTTCCATTACATTATACACCACTGATGGATTACAGGGTGGCCATGACCCCTGGTCCTGGATATGAGCAGTGTATAATGTAATAGAAAAATGAATCCGGCCAGCAAAGGAGGCAATATGGTCAATCTAATACATTAGTAATTGCCTTGCATTAACTTCTCTACATGATAAATGTTGTTTGCTAAAGTGAGATAACCACTTTAATCTTTGCAAATAGGTGAGATTCCATAATCACAGGAGTTAAGTCCACGATATTCTGCAATTTGTAATTAGATTTTTTAAAAATTTGCTTTAAAGGGAATCTGTCAGCTCTGAAACCCATCCCTAAACTAAAGTAACGTAAGTCATGAATAAAGTAGGTGACTCACAGTCTGTTTATTTAATATTTATAATAATACTCACTTGCATTCTGATGCTATGCTTCGACAAACCTGTAGGAAAATGCATTGAGGGGACTCCCGTGCTCATGCACACAATGGAGAAGACTCAAAGATGAATCCTGTCAATGCATTTTACTGCTGGTTTGCTGGAGCACAGCATCAGAACGCAATTGAGTACGTAGCAAGGGAAGATAAAAATAACATAACCGGCTTCACTTACACTATACCCCGCTTACTCTAGTTTGCAGGGGGTTTTGGAGCTGACAGATTCCCTTTAAAAGCATTCCTATTTGTGATATTTATACAGTATATATAATAGTTTGAGAACAATGTGTGTGAATTTAAAGGGGTTATCCAATTTTAAGAACCCCCCCCCACATGTGCCGGGCCCCTCACCAGTAATATACTTAGGCCTCATGCACACGGCCGTTGTTCGGGTCCGCGTCCGAGCCACATATTTTGCGGCTCGGCCGCGGACCCATTCACTTCAATGGGGCTGCAAAAGATGCGGACAGCACTCCGTGTGCTGTCCGCATCCGTTGCTCCATTCTGTGCCCCCCCCAAAAAAAATAGAGCATGTCCTATTCTTGTCTTTTATGCGGACAAGAATAGGCATCTCTATAATGGGCCGCGTTCCGTTCCGCAAATTGCGGAGCAGAGCATGAAGCTGCTCCGTGTTTTGCGGATCCGCGGTTTGCGGACCGCAAAGCACCAACGGCCGTGTGCATGAGGCCTTACCCTGCTCCTGGCCTGGCTCCTGGTCCCGCTCCACCGCTGCTGCTTCTCCGTTTGCAGGGAGAAGCAGCGGCGGTGCTGAGACCAGGAGTGGAGCCGGGAGCAGGGTAAGTATATTATCGATGAGAGGCCCGGCACATGTGGCAGGGTTTCCTTGAAGTGGATCACCCCTTTAATTTTGAATCTAGATAAGGCTGGCCTGCGCGTCCATTTAACACGAGCGTGAACTGTCCGTGGTAACCTGGGCTGGATTCCTACTTAGAGCAGGAGAGCATGGCGTCATTGGTTGCTATGACGCTGTGCACTTCCTGATGTCCCTGCAGTACAGTAATACACTGGTATAGATCATACCAGTGTATCACTGTACTGCAGGGGTGGCAGGAAGCACACTGCGTCATAGCAACCAATAAAACCGTGCGCTCCTGCTCTCAGCAGGAATCCATGCCAGTATACCACGCACCATACACGTCCGTGTTTAACGGACGTCTGCATTCGGCTTAAATCTGTGATGTTCTATAGAGAGGTGAGTATTGTTAATGTGGAAATGCAGAGTAGATGCAGAATATATATCCACCAAACCACCCTGGTCGATCTCTGAAAAAAACTGTATGACCGCCTTTGTAGATGTGACTACATAGTGCTTTGATAGGGAACTTGTTATGTTCATCCATTCTGCAGTCCTATCATTTTTGACAGGGAGTTAATTTATGTCTCGTTTTTAATTCTCTCTAGTCAAATGGGATGTGGATGTACTGTATCGTAAGACAGTTACACAAAGATAAATTAAAAATGAACATTTAATTTTGAAATTCTGCATTTAAAAAATAAAATTAATTGAACTATTGCTTTTCACTCTTACGCATTATATGTTGCTAATTATCATTTAGTGGTGTATTACTAATAGATTCCTTCCTTTTAATCATTTGTAAAATTGAATTATTTATGAAAAAAGATTGACCTTTCTCTACTTAGAAGTCATACAAAGTATTCCATACGTCAACATTATTTTATTCTTGACTTGGTTTTGAGTTGCTATTATGCAAATTATTCGTATTGTGCTCCATTATACTTCTTTATATTGTCCAGAGTGTATACAGACAGAATGTGTACAGACAGCTTAATTAATGTAGAAAATCTGAATATTTTTTTTTTTTTTATGTCTCGCTATTTTATTTGTTGATTGTTCTCTTGTGCCTCAAGGCGAGATGACAATATAGAATTTATTAAATTACTACCCCATCAATTCTTTGGCACTGAAAAGCTGCAGTAAACATGTGATAAATGTATACAGTATAAGTACATTACATTTACACTCAAAAAAAAGTAAGCGGTCTTATGTAACATTATAAATAATCAATTTCAATATTTTTTATATTATTTCACAGTATATTATTCTCTTAAGCATTCAATAATAATAGAGTAGTATACTATTTCAAGGTGACTTGCAGTTCATGTCTTGTGCTTATATTTTTCCTTTGGCTTAGAACGCTAAGGCCCCTTTCACACGAGCCTGTCCGGATTAGGTCCAGATGCGTTGCGGATGCGTTCAGTGAAAACTGTGCGATTTCACAGGCAAAGCCATTCAGTTTTGCCTGTGATTGCATTCAGTTGTTCAGTTTTTTCCGCGCGGGTGCAATGCGTTTTGATGCGTTTTTCACGAGCGTGATAAAAAACTGAAGGTTTACAAACAACATCTCCTAGCAACCATCAGTGAAAAACGCAACGCACCCGCACTAGCTTGCGGATGCAATGCGTTTTTCACGCAGCCCCGTTCACTTCTATGGGGCTAGGGCTGCGTGAAAAACGCAGAATATAGAACATGCTGCGATTTTCACGCAACGCACAAGTGATGCGTGAAAAAAAACGCTCATGTACACAGACCCATTGAAATAAATGGGTCAGGATTCAGTGCGGGTGCAATGCGTTCACATCACGCATTGCACCCGCGCGGAAAACTCGCCCGTGTGAAAGGGGCCTAAAGGAAAAAGTTGCTCACAAAAATCTGCTCTTGACAAAAATAACTTGATAAGAACTATGGTGCTGATTTATTAAGATTGGCAAGCGTTATGCTGGTCTTGATAGGGCAGGCATCACCAAAGGGGGCACTTAATTTATGACGAGATGAAGGCCGCATCATAAATGAAATGCCTCCTCTGGTAATCCATGTCCCAGAATGAAATATTTGGCAGCTCAGATGCTCTCACTACGCCCCCATTCAGAAACCTGAGTTTTAAAACTTTTTAACATCAGAAAACTTGCATAGGGGGAATGATTAAAGGGGTTGTCCTGCCTTTATATTGATGTACTATTGTCAGGATAGGTCATTCATATTTGATCGACGGGTGTCTGACACCCGGCACTCTGTCGATAAGCTGTTTGAAGAGAAGCTGCCGCTCTATGCGAGCGCTACTTCCTCTTCACTATACTACATGTTGTCTCCTGTGGAGCGGCGGCACAGTGTAAAAACCAGGGCTGTGGAGTCGGAGTCGGAGTCGAGGAGTCGGAGTCGGAGGCAATTTTGGGTACCTGGAGTCGGAGTCGGAGTTGGCAAAAAATGGACCTACTAGATTTAAATTGGAATAAAAAAAAATTGGAATAAAAAAAAAGCAAGTTTAAATGTCCCAATTCAGATAAAGTTATAATTAATTACTTCTCTACTGTAAGAATAAAGGCCAATGCATGCAGTGCGTCACGTTACCGCTAAACAAAGACGTTAAGTGACCATGAAGAAGCATGCTTTTCATATGCTTTACTATGCAGTTAAAGGGACACTGACAGGCTGATTTACCGGCTAAAGATATATCTGCTGGCATTCATCAGAGGATTAGGAATACAACTAGACGACTGTTACCCCCAGTTGAGGTTTACTTGTGTTTAAAAACGTTTTAATCAATATGCAAATTCTCTACCTTTGTGCCCAAGGGGGCAGGCGCACATGTAGAGTACTGGCAGCACTAGACAGGACTAGGTAGCGAGGAGGAAGAGATAAAGCTGGCACAGCCTCAGCATAGCCAGACGAGGCTGCTGCCAGCCCTCTACACGTGCACCTGCGCAGGAATTCAGCGTTCGGCTAGCCTGAAAAAAAAAGCCAGTGCAGTGAATAATAACGAGGGGAACAGCGCTGGGAAGCTGTGATTCGGGCGCGGCTGGGCACAAAGCCGCAGGAGACGCTGCCCCATTGGGCACAAAGATAGTGAATTTGCATACAGAATAAAATGTTTTTTAAACACAAGTACAGCTTAACTGGGGGTAACATTAGTATAGTTTTATTCCTAATTCTCTGATGAATACCAGTATATATATATATATATATATATATATATATATATATATATATATATCTTTAGCTGGAAAATCAGCCTGTCAGTGTCCCTTTAAGGAGCAGCAATACTTACACTTTCCATTGTCTTGTGGTCTGCTGTTACAGGGAACCCATTGTTATCCTAGCCTCTCACTGATAACTGATTAAGGACTGGAGACACTTGTATAAGTGAAGGGAATGGATAGTCAATAGTTCAAGACTGAAGCTGTAAACCATTTGAAAAACTATCATTCAGCTAAGGCTATAAAACATGTAAACTCAGATTGTTAGCTTAAATTTTAAACATGACTATGGGATTCTACTAGGAAAATCATGTTTTAAAATAAATGCCCCTTCCCCTGCCCCCTCCTGGATCCTCCCACTGCTCTATCTTCAGCAGAAGATCAGCACACAAAAGAGAAGGCAGCAGCTTCTGCTCAACTACCTCTCTGTGCTAGAGGAGATTAGAAGAACTTGGTGGAACAGCTTCGTATTTGCATATTAAATACAGAGGAGTCGGAGTCGGAAGTTTCAAAATCTGAGGAGTCGGAGTCGGACAATTTATCTACCGACTCCACAGCCCTGGTAAAAACAAGTACTCGCTTCATTCAACTGCAGTTCCGAAACTTCCAAGATGACGGGCAGTGTAATGAGCAGGAAGTAGCTCTCACATGGAGCGCCATCTACTTTTCAAACAACTAATCTACAGGACTGCTGGGTGTTGGAACCCTGACCATCAATAAAAATGGCCGGACAACCCCTTTAATTCCTCCCTTTATATTTATCATTTCAGCTTGGGCCTCATTAAAAAAGGATTCTTTTTGCCCATTGTAATCATTCTAAGGGCTCATTCACACGGCCGTTGCCCCTCCGTTGCCGTATTGCGGCCTACATACGGCGGGTCCGCAATACACAGGGCACTGGCCGTGTTCATTCCACATCACGGATGGGGACTCATTCACTTGAATGACTATGGAGTGCTTCCTGTGGTTCCGTTCTGTGCCTCCACACTGCAAAAAGATAGAACTTGCTCTATATTTTTGCGGAACAGACGGATCGTGGACACCATTTAAGTGAAAGGGTCCGCGATCCTCATGCGGCTGGCCCACAGTCGGTGCCCTTGCATTGCGGACCACAATTTGCTGTCCACAGCACGGGCCACGAGCCCTTACGTTCGTGTGAACAATCCCTAAGTCTGTATTTCATTTTTAATGCAGTTTATAAAATTAAAGCTGAACGTGTCTGCTATGGGCAAAAAGGATACCTTTTCTCTGCAACGTGTTATATAAGGATAGACATTGAATTCTATTTGATAGGATATTAGCAAAGCTGGTAAACTAATTTGCTGATCTATAATTGATGGAATTTGTAAACTAAGATTGCTTAGCAACAGTATTCTGTTTGTGAAAGTGACACTATGTGCCATATGTTATCCATGATGAGCTGCAGAATGTTATAATAACTTCGCCTGTCTATATAATGAATTGCACAACTTGTAAAATGTAAACTCAGAAATTTCTTAATTGTAATGCTAAAAGCTAATAGTAAATTAGAAGATGGATCCGTAGTGTGGTAATCTTGTTTTATTTTTTTCTGGTTTGTTTTGATTCCCATTTTTGGAAAAGTGACATACGGTAGTTATTATGTTTGATTTATCTTCTCTGCAACTGATCAGAAACAGTCATTCAGGTCTGCTTGTTCATACAATAGCAATGAGCCAATTTTACCATTAGTTTTTGTGAAGTTAATTTAAAAATGACAACCAGTATGGCTTCACCTTCTGTTTCCACTTTTTCAAAACTGTCTGCTGCAATAAAAAAGACAAATACAGACAGGCAGGTAAAACAAACAAAGAAAACTGAAAAACACAAGTATAGCCATTGTTCTGATTTCAGATTTTTTTAAACACAAGATCAATTTGGGCTTTTTAGGTGAAAAATATCTTTAAAGGTGGTATCCACTCTATCTTTAATTCTGCACATGGGCCGGAAACAGCACATAAAGGCACTTAATGATGCAGCGCTATTAAGACAGTGCTGTGTGATGGTTTACCCCTGAAAGGACCCTGCGATTTTACATTTTTGCGCTTACGTCCTTTATTCTCCACCTTCCCAGAACCATATCTATTTAATTTCTCCATTCACATAGTTGTATGAGGGTTGTAATTTCTAATGGCACCATTTAATATTGCATATTATTCAGTGGAGAGCTGGAAAAAATTCCAAATGGGGTGGAATTGGGAAAAAATGCAATTCCTCCACAGTTTTATGTTTTATATATATTTTTCTCTTCATTGCCATGTTCTGATCCCTATAACTTTGTAGTTATGCATATGGACTTGCGTGAGGGCTAATTTTTTGCTGGGCGATCTGTAATTTTCATTGATCACTTTTTGTTCCAATTTTGGGAGACTTGAAGTGACAAAAAATGGTGAATTTATTTTTTCCTGTTACGCTATTTGCAGTATGGGATGAATATTGCTATATTTTAATAGTAGTGCCTATGATGTTTTGTTATTGTTTACTTTAATTTTATTTTTGGGAAAGAGGGATGATTTGAACTTTTATATTTATTTTCAATTGTATTCTGTTCTTCATCACCGAAAACCCCATTCAGTGAACACCAGTATCTGTTTTCTGCAATATGAGAGAAAAGTCACGGCCACAGTAGCCAGAGGTTGGGTAAGTGGCCAATCTATACAAAAAAAAGGCCCTATCTGTTCCGGGACCAACTGATGTTCCTCCGTCCATTAATGGAGCTGCGTCTGTAAGTTCATTATAAACAATGACGACTACATGTTTATCAATACATACTGTGGGCCAGATTTATCATTAGCTAAAGTCACTTTAATGGAGTGAAAAGTCGCAAAAAATGCGCAATCGGTAAAATTACGCATTTTTTTGACTTTTTCAAGCTCTGCACTAAGCTCTCCAGTTTTGTGAAAGTGGGCGTGTTGTCTTATGTAAATGAATCTCTAGACAGATTTACTATTGCAACCATTTAAAAAGTCGCAAAAAAGTCGCAAAAAAATGCGCAATTTCACTCCAGGGGGACCATGCTTATCTTATGCGACTTTTTAATAGAACATGCGACTTTTTGTAAAGACGTGCGACTTTTGTAAAGCCTCTTACTGAAGGATAAACTGCTACCGTCAATCCACATTTATCACAGTATTAAAGGACCATTAATAAATCTGACTAACTAAAAGTGACTTTGGGCAGATGTAAAAGTGGAGTAAGATGTAAGTGTAATGAGAAATCTGGCCCTGTATGTTGACTATGTGGGTAATGTAATTTGTACCAATTTGTAAGTAAGAAATGTCATAGTTGACAATAGCAACCAATCCTATTCCTCCTTGTATTTGCATAAGTAGTTGAACAACATTACAAGTGGAATAGGATTATATGCAAAGGCCAACTATGCCACTTCTAATTTCCCTAATGTTGCTACATGACCACATATGTAATATGCTGGTTAGTTCAACAGGACCTGTCACCACTCCTGACATGCCTGTCTTATTAGCTTCATGCATTCCCCATATAATAGCAATTCAGGAGCATCTATTCTCATGAATCTATGTAGTGGCGTCCCTTTATTTTTCCTGCTAGAAGTTATAGTTGAATTGCTATTAGCCTGCAATAAGGGTACAGAGGGGTGGTAACAAGTTGGGGGTGTGTACCTGCACAGACTCATTCTATCCATTCATCCATGTTTATGTGTGCAGGTACACACCCCCAACTTGTTACTACCCCTCTGTGCCCTTTAAAACTAAAGGCTAATAGCAATTCATTCATAACTTATATTTGAGAAATAATAAAGGAATGGCACAACATTGAGCCATAACAATAGATGTTCCAAAAATGTTAGTACATGGGGAATACATGTGTAGTGTCCCACTCCGTGATGGTGGGCACTACAGAAGGGTCACTCGGGTCACATTGTTCCCCCAGCCTGTGGGGAGATTGGTATGTCCTTTTATTGTACACTGTGAAACCCTGTTACTGTGAATGTATTGCTATGTACAGGCCTGCTAGGGATGTCATTCCTGCTCTAGGTCAGTAGAGGGAGCTAGGGAGCCCTAGTTTATATATTCAGGCCCAGTCAGGAAAAAGGGAGTTGAGTCCAGGCCATGAGCCTGTGAAGTCCAGTCCAGGCCCTAGTGCCTGTGAGGCAGTGCAGGCCCTGAGCCTGCTAGGATAAGATCAGCTCCTGCTCAGTGCAGTTTATTGTTGGAGCTAGAACAGTCCAGGAGAGAGTCCTGAATCCTGCAATTAGCAGAGGGAGAACCAGCAGTGCCATCACCAGAAACTAGCTAGAAGCAAAGCTGAGAGGCAGAGGAAGGAAAAGTCAATGCAAGAGGTACTATAGAAAACCAGAGTAGGTACTATAATATTCCCCAAGGATAACGCCAGCAATTGGGCATAAAGGCCTTGGATGTTTTACCATTCAGGAATCTGTGGAGTTCAGCCTGTACTGTGAGTTCTGATTAACCCTCTGTATACCTTGCCAAGAGTTACCTGCCTATGTACTGTAAAGCCTGCTGTGTACCTATTGTCTTCTGTGGAACTACAAGGAGCGTGTATGCTGTTTCAATTGTTCATTAAAGAAGAGTTCTGTTTCATCTCAAGTGTCTGCACCTCCATTATTCCCACTGTCAATCGGTGTGCCACCGTTATCGGCACTGGCGTCCACGAACCTTAAGGGACCTAGCTATAGGCACGTTAAACCACAACACCAAGGGCACCTCACCCAACATCTAGCCTGTGTCCCTACAACAAGAGTGTGCCCCAGAGGACCCACGTATCTGCCTCTCCATCACTGGTATCTCTTGCTGTCTCCTCAGTGGGGATGCTACACATGAAGTAATTAATGAACACATGTTCTGAATACATGTTCTGTTTGTTTTAATTTTGTAGAACGGAGGACAATCTTGAGGAGGAAGCTGAAGAGAGTGCGCCGCAACACTCCAGCACCTGTGATGAGGAGTCTGCTGCGTCACAAGCTCCTCCAGAGAGTGCTGAAGGGCCCAGCACTTCTGCCGCCTCTCAGCCCCCAGCCTCTGGAGTGGACACACCCCCCCACTTTGTCCTTACCGCCTGCTGCCGCAGACCAATGCCTCCTGCCGAGGCTATGATAAATACTCAGGTTCTGGACTATTTGTGTAGAGCAGGAGGACCATTTTGATCTATATGTCTGTAGTCTGGCCCCTTATTTGCGGAGTCTGCCTCCAGAACGAGTACTGACAACCAAAGCAGCTCTCGGTATCATTCTGGAGGCAGGCACTCCACCAAATGATCCCACGGACATGTTTCTGGCCCTGGCATATGTCTGGCCCCCGGCCAACACCAATTCCCCCTTTTTTTTTAATGGGCCGCCACAATTCCCTCCCACAAGGCGACATTATTGACAACAAAGTCGCCCATATGCCCATCAGTATCATGGCAACACGTCAAATGTAGGGTTGAGCGAACCCGAACTGTAAAGTTCGGGTTCGTACCGAACTTTAGGGTTTTAAGAACCCGGACCCAAACATTTCCGTAAAAGTTTGGTGTTCTGCGATTTCTTGGTGCTTTTTAAAAGGTTGCAGGGCAGCCAATCAACAAGCGTTTCACTAGTCTTCTCTTAGAAGCCATCACAGCTATGCCTACTAATGGCATGACTGTGATTGGCAAAGTGCAGCATGTGACCCAGCCTCTATATAGGCTGGAGTCACGTAGCGCCGCACGTCACTCTGCTCTTCTCAGTGTAGGGATAGGATGCTGCTGCTGCTGTGAGGGAAAGATTAGGGAAGAATTCTGGTGTACTTGGTGTTGTTCAATCTTCAAACTACAGCGATTATTGAGGGTGCTATGCTATATTTTTGTACCCAGCCCTGAGCCCAGTGACACTGAAAAATAACTTTTAATCCGTCTGCTAGTTCACTACATGTGTTCCAGGGACATTACTTTAATTCTGTTCTGGTAGCTCAGTGGAGGACAAATTCCCTTTTTTGGACGGTCAAGTACCCTTGCGGCTTGCAGTGCATACCTGTTAGTGAAAATGATTCAATTACATTAGTCTGTCACATATTTTTGTGACCTAAAGCGATTTTTATCTGTCTGCCACAGGCACTGCATATCTGACAGTCCAATAAAACCGTTAAATACTGCAGTTACCTTGCTGCTATAAAAAAGCACTTTTTTTTTTTGCTAGATAGTAAATTTACGGGCTATGTTGCATTTCTGATATTCCAATAAAACCGTAACATACTGCATTTACATAGTTGTTTGCAAAAAACACAGTTTTTGTGTTAGATAGTACATTAGGATCCTACACTGCATTTCTGACAGTCCAATTAAACCGTTAACTTCGGCTGTTACATTGTTGGTTGGAAAATTAAAATTTTTTGTGATAGTGAAGTAATTGTATTGAATTGCTCCGTTACACTGTTGTGTGACATAAAGAAATGTATTCCATTTATGACACCGGCACTGCCTTACTGTTAGTGAACTTAATTGTTGACTATTGCCAGTTAAATTGACATCTGGGATAAACCATCTGTTAGTTTGGTGGGTGAACGCAAATAATGAGGGGAACGTCAAATGAGGGACGTGGCTCTGTTTGTGGTGCTGCTGTTGTTGGTGGATCTCCTGTTGCAGGGAGAGGACGTGGTCGATCTGTGCCAGCTATATGCCCAAATGAAACACCTACCTCAGGTGTGCATAGACGAAAGAGCCTTCAGCGTTATTTAGTAGGCCCGAATGCCGCTCTTCGGATGGTGAGGCCAGAACAAGTACAGTCGCTTTGGGTAGATTGAGTGGCTGATAGTGCCTCCAGTTCCTTCACATTGTCTCCCACCCGGTCCACTGCTGAAAGCTCAGAATGGCACCTGCAGGCCATGGGCATCTAGCTAGCACCTCACCCACATCTAAATCAGCTAAGCAAACTGAGCTTCAAGTCATGAAGCAGTCTCTTATGCTTTTTGATGAGTCTGCTGGCAGGGTTTCCCAGGGCCACGCACTTAGCTCTGCCCCAGACATGGAAGAGATTGAGTACACCGATGCGCAACCACTTATGTTTGAGGATAAGGACATGGGAAGACCACCGCTGCACGTCTCTGATGATGACGAAACACAGGTGTAAACTGCGGCCGCTTTTTGCAGTGTGCAAACCGTCAAGGAGGGCAGGGGTGAACAATGGGTGCAAGATGATGTGGAGGACGATGAGGTCCTAGACCCCACATCGAATCAAGGTCATGCATGTGACCTGTGCAGTTCGGAGAGAGAGGCGGTGGTTGCACAGAGCCACCAGCACAGCAAAAGAGGGAGCAGGGTGCAAAAGCAGAGCGGCTGTCCCCTAGACAGTACGTCTGCTACTGCCCACCACACCCAGGGACCAAGCACAACACAGCCAGCTCCAAGGAGTTCCCTGGCGTGGCAGTTCTTCAAACAATGTGCAGACAACAAGACACGAGTGGTTTGCACGCTGTGCAATCAGAGCCTGAAGCGAGGCATTAAAGTTCTAAACCTGAGCACAACCTGCATAGCCAGGCATCTACATGCAAAGCACGAGCTGCAGTGGAGTAAACACCTCCAAAACCAAGAAAGGTCTCATGCTCCTCCTGCTCCCTCTTCTGCTGCAGTCTCAGCCTCTTCCTCCACCTCTGAAGTGACAGTGGCACCAGCCACCCGGCAAACAGAGGATGTGTCAGCAACGCCATCATGTCCGTCACCTTCAACAATGAGCACCACAATGTCCCATGGCAGCGTTCAGCTGTCCATCTTCAGAACAATGGAGCGAAAGAGGAAATACCTCCCTAACCACCCACGATCCCTGGCCCTGAATGTCAGCATTTCAAAATTCCTGGCCTTTGAAATGTCATTCCATCTGTTGGAGACGGAGAGTTTTAAAAACATTATGGCGTTGGCTGTCCCACAGTACATCGTTCCCAGCCGCCACTACTTCTCCAGGCGAGCCATCCCTTACCTGCACAAACAAGTGGGGGACATAATCAGGTGTGCACTGCGCAACGCCATCTGTGGCAAGGTCCACATAACTATCGATGCGTGGACCAGTAAGCATGGGCAGGGATGTTATATCTCCCTAACAGCACAGTGGCAGCTGGGCCCGAGGCGGATAGCTGTTTGGCGCATATCCTTCCACCACCGAGGATTGCAGGGCATTTCTCTTTGCCTCCTGTTGCCTCCTCCTCCTACTCCTCTTCCTCCTCTAACACCTCCTCATCCAGTCAGCATAACACCTTCACCACTAACTTCAGCACAGCCAGGGGAAAATGACAGCAGGCAGTTTTGAAACTCATCTGTTTAGGGGACAAACCCCAAACCGCGCAGGAGCTGTGGATGGGCATAGAACAACAGACCAATGAATGGTTGGTGCCAGTGAGGCCTCAAGCACGGCCTGGTGGTGTGCGATAATGGGCAAAATCTCATAGCAGCTCTGGGCCTAGCCGGTTTGACGCACATCCCTTGCCTAGTTAATGTGCTGAATTTGCTGGTGCAGGAATTCCTGAAAAACTACCCCGATATGTTAGAACTGCTGCAGAAAGTGCGGGCAGTCTGTGCACGCTTTCAGCATTCTCACCCTGCTGCTGCTCCCCTGTCTACTCTGCAGCGTAACTTCGACCTTCCCGCTCACTGCCTCATATGCGACGTGCCCACAAGGTGGAACTCCCTCTTGCACATGCTGGAGAGACTATGCTCTCCAGCATCAGAGCAGAAGCAGGCGATAGTGGAGTTTCAGCTGCAGCACGCACGGGTGAGTCGCTCTGCAGGGGAAGCACCACTTCACTGCCACTGAATGGGCCTCCGTGCGAGACCTGTGTGCCTTGTTGCACTCTTTTGAGTACTCCACCAACATGGCCAGTGCTGATGATGCTGTTCTCAGCGTTACTATCCCACTTCTATGTCTCTTTGAAAAAACTCTTCGGGAGATTATGCAAGATGATGTGACACAGGAGGAAGAAGAGGAGGAAGAGGGATAATATCCTCATTTCCACGGTTATCAGGCAAGTCATTCACAAGTTGCTCAGAGGGTGGGTTCCTGCACCAACAGAGGCCAGGTACACAATTATCCAGCCACGCCACAGTTCTGGAGGGTGAGGAGTAAGATGAGGACGAACCGTGTTCACAGCAGGGTGGCACCCAAAGCAGCTTAGGGCCATCACTGCAGCGTGGCTGTGGGGATACCGAGGACACAGACGATACACCTCCCACAGAGGACAGCTTGTCTTTGCCTCTGGGCAGCCTGGCACACATGAGCGACTACATGCTGCAGTGCCTGTGCAACGACCGCTGAGTTGCCCACATTCTAACTTTGTGCTGATTACTGGGTGGCCACCCTGCTGGATCCCCGTTACAAGGACAACGTGCCATCCTTAATTCCCTCACTGGAGCGTGTTTAGAAGATGCGCAACTACAAGCGCACGCTGGTAGACGCGCTGCTGATAGCATTCCCACCTGACAGTGGGGCTCAGTGGAAGCACAAGGCGAAGGCAGAGGGGGAGGAAGAGGTCGCCAACGCAGCCAGGGCACCACTAGCTCCTCAGAAGGCAGGGTTAGCATGGCCGAAATGTGGAAAAGCTTTGTCACCCCGACACAATAACCAGCACCCCCAGCTGATATGCAACGTCTTAGCAGGAGGCAGCATTTCAGCAACATGGGGGAACAGTATGTGTGCACACGCCTACACGTACTGACTGATGGGTCTGCCCCATTCAACTTCTAGGTCTCCAAATTGGGCATATGGCCTGAGCTTGCCCTTTACGCCTTGAAGGTGCTGGCCTGCCCTGCAGCCAGTGTATTGTCTGAACTTGTGTTTAGTGCGGCAGGGGTCGTTATCACTGTCAAGCGCAGCCGACTGTCCACAGCCAACATCAACAAGCTCATGTTCATTAAAATGAACCAGGCATGGATCCCACAGGAGTTGTCCGTACCTTGTGCAGAATAAACATGTATACCGGCCTCTCAGTGCCATTGTTATACTCCAGTGCACTTTCCCTTTGTTTTATTTTATATATTCCACAATATTTTGTGGTCTACCCAAATTTTTTTTTAAAAAAGTGTTCACTACCTCCTCCTTCTCCACCGCCACTTCCACCTACACCGCCACATCCACTGCCTCCTCAACCTCCTACTCCATTTGGACCTCCTCCTCTTAGTTCAAGATTATTATTTTTAATTTTTATTAATTTTATTTTAAGTCATTTTCCTATCCACATTTTGCTGCCTTTTGCAGCCCTCTAGCCCTTTCCATGACTCTTTTAGAATCATTTTAGTGCCCCAAAGTTCGAGTCCCCATTGACTTCAATGGGGTTCGGGTTAGGGGTCAAGTTCGGCTCAAGTTCGGGTCACGAACTTGAACTTTGCGACAAAGTTGGGCCGAACCCGGGGAACCCGAACTTCCAGGTGTTCGCTCAACTCTAGTCATATGGCCAGCCTGGCCCCTCCACATCCCAAGCTGCCCCATCTCACCACTCTGGCCCCCCTTCACACCCATCCTACCCTATTTTTTTACTAAAATTATGTAAATTTTTGTACTCTGTGCAGAAATAAACAGTTTTATTTTCACGCATTTCATTGTTTCCTGTCTTTATTATATACATTGAATTATTATATTTATGTAGCACAAACACATAGAACACATTCATAATTGTACATTTTTATTATACATTTATATAACCTACATACACGTAATTATATAAACATTATTTGTAAATCATTTACACACATAAATATTAACCACTTCCAGACCAAGCCATTTATCTCCTTCCTGACCAGGCCTAATTTTACAAAATATGACATGTGTCACTTTATGTGGCAATAACTTTGGAACGCTTTAACTTATCCAAGCCATTCAGACATTGTTTTCTCGTGAATCATTGTACTTAATGTTAATGGTAAATTTGGGTCAATATGTGTTACCTTTATTTACAAAAAAATCCAAAACTGTTTTCTAAATTTGAATATCTCTCCTTTTAAGAACGATAGTGATGCCTCATAAAATATTCATTAATTGACACTCTCCATATATCTACTTTATGTGAGCATCATTTTGGTAATGTAATTTTATTTTTTAGGACATTAGGAAGCTTTAGAGTTTTTGAAGCAATTTTTGAAATTTTTAAGAAAATTTCCAAAGTCAATTTTTAAGGACCAGTTCAGTTCTGAAGTCACTTTGTGGGGCTTACATATTGGAAACCCCATAAATGACCTGATTGTAGAAACTACACCCTCAAGTTACTCAAAACTGATTTTACAAACTTTGTTAATTCTTTAGGTGTTCCACAAGAATTAAAGGAAAATGGAGATAAAATTTCTAAATGTCACTTTTTGGGCAGATTTTCCATATTAATCCATTTATTTTCTTTAATACATCGAGGGTTAACAGACAAACAAAACTTAATACAGTGTATTTATTACCCTCATTCTGCGGTTTATATAAACACCCCACATGTGGTCGTGAACTGATGTACGGGCACACAGCAGGGCGCAGAAGAAAAGGAGCACCATATGGTTTTTGGAAGGCAGATTTTGCTAAACTGGTTTTTAGATGCCATGTTCCATTTAAAGCCCCTAATGCACCCTAACAGTAGAAACTCCCGAAAAGTAACCCCATTTTGGAAACTAGGGGACAAAGTGACGGCTTTATTGGTACTATTTTGGGGTACATATAATTTTTATTTGCTCTATATTACATTTTTTGTGAGGCAGGGTAACCAAAAATTGGTGTTTTGGCACTGTTTTTATTTTTTATTTTTACAACTATCATCTCACAGGGTAGATCATGTGCAATTTTTATAGAGCAGGTTTTTACGGACGCAATGATATCAAATATGTCTACTTTGTTTTATTTGTTTCAGTTTTACATAAAAGCAGTTTTTAAAAAAATGTTTGTGTCTCCATTTTCTGAACGCCATATTTTTTTTTTTACTTTTCTGCCAATCGTGTTGTGCAGGGGCTTGCTTTTGCAAGAAGAGTTTTTATTGGTACCATTTTTGGATAGATATGAATTTTTGATAATTTATTATGACACTTTATGGGGCAAGGTGACAAAAAAATGTATTTATTGTTTTTACAGCGTTCACCTGAGGGTTTAGGTCATGTGACATTTTTATAGAGCAGATCGTTATGGACATGGCATAACCTAATATGTATACCTTTTCTTATTTATTTAAGTTTTACACAATGATAGCATTTTTAAACCAAAATAATTATGTTTTAGTGTCTCTATAGTCTGTTGAATGAGGTGATAATTTGATTGGTACTGTTTTGGGGGCATATGCCTTTTTGATCGCTTGGTGTTGCACTTTATGTGATGTTAGGTGACAAAAATAGCTTTTTGGCAATGTTTTTATTTACATTGTACACCTGAGGGGTTAAGTCATGTGATATTTTTATAGAGCTGGTTGTTACGGATGCGGTGATACCTAAAAGATGGTTGTTCCTCCTTAATGAGTTTATCAATACAAGAGCTGCAAAGTTGCTTAGTATAGGAATCCTCCAGCTTCTTATTACAAGTAGCACATCTTTTAACTCTCTTTTTTGTTCAGATGGAGTTTTATGTAATTCTTTATCATCCTGAAATTACATAAGAATACTGCATTTTATGTGGATCGAAGAAGTTCAGCAGACAGGGTCATAATAATGCAACTTACATGCCCCCGGGCAGAGGGGTCTGAACTCGGCAAGGACCGACCAGACACAGGACCTTCCATGACGAGAGAGATAAATTATGATCTCTTAACCGTTTATAGTTCTGCCTCCTGCCGCTATAATTCGTGCTTTCCTTAGAGTGTCCCCGGCAATACCCGGAATGGATGCCGCCCTCAGATGGGATTCCATGCTGCTCCAAGTTGTCCATCCTCTCAACGCTTCTCACGAGAGGACCTTATGAGCGTGCTTACGCTCCGATGCATGCCGGGGCCCGCCTCCAACATGGTCACACACAGACACATGGAGCCACCGGAGGAAGAAGGAGAAGTAAGCACTGCGCGAAGCCGAGAGCCTCCCACCGTAGGAGGAAGGGGACATCGCAACCAGACCCGGTGGCCTTCATTTGTACTAGTATGGCCAGGGGACCCCACCTTGAGGGGTGCTAGCCAGCCCAAGGATAGAAAGGAAGGGAAGGCAGGACCCCGATCCAATCAGGGCCTTTAACAGATAAAAATATCCAAATAACAGAGAACCTCTCTCTTACTCCCGAACCAAAGGGACAGGAAGGAACACTGGAATTGGAGGAGAGAGGGGCTTTAACCTCCCTGTGCTTTCTGTCCCTTTAGAGGTATAAAGGACATCATCCATGTGTGCTGTAATGGAGGACATCCTGGAAAATAAATAAATAAAAAATCGATTATAAAATCTAGTTAATGCAGTTGATTGGGTTACTATTTATTTGAATTAAAATTCAATTAGTGAGTTGAAAAATTATATACCTAGAGTAATTCCCAATTTAATTTGCAAGCAAAACTCATGTGGCTTTGCTGTTTCTTTAGCACATATATCTGTGAATGTACTCTATGTACCTGTGATATGTTTGAAGGCCATTTAGTATACAGATGCGTCCACTCTTACCTGATCTCCAAACTGGAAGTGTTGTCAATTTTGTCCTGACAGCAAAAATACATAATATCGCGAGACTTACTAAACTCTAAATGACTGTAATACACATCACAACCACTGGGTGATGAGTGCTCAACATTTAGCTTATTGCTCAAGCTGCTTTTTATTCTGTTTAGAGAACAGCAAAGCTGGACTCAGATATGAGATATTTATCGGCAGATCCAGCTAAATTTGGTGAGATCTATTGAGAATATTGATATTGAAATTGATATTAAAAGTCAAACACATGAGCATAATGGAACACTAAATCCAGAATCCAAACATTATGTGTGATATTATCTGCTGAGCTCTGTATCTAATCCTGTGATGTGTGATACTGTCTGCTGAGCTGGGTATCTTATCCTATCACGTGTGATACGGTCTGCTGAGCTTTGCATTTAATCCTATTATTTGTGATACTGTCTGCTGAGCCATGTATCTCATCCTATCATGTGTGATACGGTCTGCTGAGCCATGTATCTAATCCTATCATGTGTGATACGGTCTGCTGAGCTGCTTATCTAATCCTATCATGTATGATACTGCCTGCTGAGCCGTGTATCTAATCCTATAATGTGTGATACTGCCTGCTGATCTGTGCATCTAATCCTATCATGTGTGATACTGTCTGCTGAGCTATGTATCTAACCTTATCCTGTGTGACACTGTCTGCTGAGCTGTGTATCTAATCCTATCCTGTGTGATACTGTCTGCTGAGCTGGATATCTAATCCTATCATGTGTGATATTGTCTGCTGAGCTTTGTATCTAATCCTATCATGTGTGATACTGCCTGCTGGGCTGTGTACCTAATCCTATCCTGTGTAATACAGTCCGTTGAGTTGTGTATCTAATCCTATTTTGTGTGATACTGTCTGCTGAGCCATGTATCTAATCCTATCCTGTGTGATATGGTCTGCTGAGCCATGTATCTAATCCTATCTTATGTGATACTGTCCACTGAGTTGTGTATCTAATCCTATCATGTGTGATACTGTCTGCTAAGCTGTGTATCTAATCCTAATGGGAGTGCAACTGAGGAGGTGTGAATTTTGTTAAACTGTGGCTCATTTTAAATTCCCAGCTTTTCCTGTCTCTATCATTCTTAAAATTATCTCTAGAGAGGAAGGTTCTATGTTAGGGAGCAGGAGGGCAGATGGAGGGAAAGATAATACATTTCTTGCTAGGTGCAGGGGTTTTAGAGCGTTTTAGGCAGTGCAGGAAAATAGGGTTGATAGTTGTAGGAAGCAGAAACATTGTTTGCCGTGAATATTTCATTAGTTACAATTCTGGTATAATTTTGATTTTGTGCACTTAAGAAGTTTGCATTTTGGATGAAGACCAATGTCTCAGAAGAACTAAAGCCTTTAGGGCTCATGCACATGAACGTATATTCTTTACGTGTCTGTTCCGTTTTTATACGGACCATAAATGGAACCATTTATTTCAATGGGTCCGCATAAAAAAGAAAGTTACTCCGTGTGCATTCCGTTTCCGTATGTCCGTATTTTTGTTCCGCAAAAAAATAGAACATGTCCTATTATTGTCCACATAACGCATCAGGGGCCAGCCATGCACACGGACATCATCCATCTGTTTTTGCGAACCGCAAAATACATACGATCGTGTGCATGAGGCCTTACATTTACACTTCTAGGTGTGAACAATAGAGGAGGGCTGTATTCCCTTGAGGCCTCATGCACACAGCAGTTGCCTGGCCGTGGCGTATTGCGGCCCGCAAACAGCTGGTCCGCAACATGCGGGCACCGGCCGTGTTCTCCCGTGATCACGGATGCGGACCCGTTCACTTGAATGGGTCCGCAATCCGGAGCTGAGGCACGGAACCCCACGGAAGCACTATGAAGCACAAACATTGATAATTACAGTTACCGGTAATGGGATTTTCCAGACCTTACGACAGCACCACAGAGAGAGGATCTTCCCCCAGGGACAGGAAACCTGCAGAATAAAAATGTGGAGCCTTTTTCCAACCTCAGAAGTTTACCCTTCCCCTACGACAGCACCACTGAGAGAACTACAGAGAAGAAAAGCTCTTCCTTTCACCACTTGCAGAACTTCTTACAGACAAAAGTACAGAGGCAGAATTTAGCTGAAGCCGATAGAGACGGTAAGGTAGAAGCAGAAGATCACTGGCAACCTTACAGGTTTGCTCAATAGAAACATTAGCCCTCCCCTCCCAAGAGGTAGACTATGCAAGTAAAAAGTGCTTCCAGAAGAGATGTAAGCCAGAGAGAAAATGACATAATCTATCTGGCTAGTGAACTCCTCGAGGCCGCCTTACCCTTATTTATGCCAGAAAAGGGAACAAAAAGTGCAGAGGACTTTCTCCAAACCTTAGTTACCCCTAGGTAACATATAAGGCAACTCCTAATCTCCAGACAGTGGCAACTTATTCCTTTCAATCCCTGGGTTTATCAAAAGCGCTTGAAAAGTAATCAAAGCTAATAATACCCAGATGAAAGCATAGGGAATCCAAAAGCTAATTAGAGGTCCGAACTTAAAGAAAAGGGTCGGATCAATAACATCCTAGGAAATTTTAATACCGGACATTATACGTAAATCTAGCATATTCTTATAAAAGAAATCTCATATGGGTTTCTCATCTAGTGATTATCAAAATAATCAAAACAGTTTTTAACAAAACATCTTAGAGAAGTACTTATCTTGACAAAGAATGACCAACTGAAGATGATTGCTGAACACCGATTCCTTTGGTGCAGAATATATTGTGAGACAGATGCTTTGATCCAAGAACGACTGGAGGCCCTGTGTTGTATTTACCAGAAGAACTTTAGACGTCAAATCTCCAATTTTCCTCGAAATCTGGCATTCATGATGGAAAACCTACCGTGGCATCCATCCCCCAGAGGAGCTCACGGGTCTGCCACAAGAGGTCTAAAGAGCCCACTGGATCCTTCAGCCTGGGAATTCTAGATCGCGGCAAGTAACATAGTAACATAGTATATAAGACCGAAAAAGACATCTGTCCATCCAGTTTGGCCTGTTTCCTACAAGTTGATCCAGAGGAAGGCAAAAAACCCTGTGAGGCAGAAGCTAATTTTCCCCACCTAAGGGGAAAAAATTAATTCCCGACTCCAATCGGTCAATCAAAATAACTCCCTGGATCAACGACCCCTCTCTAGTAACTATAGCCTGTAATATTATTACACTCCAGAAATAAATCCAGTCCCCTCTGAATTCCTTTATTGTACTCACCATCACCACCTTCTCAGGCAGAGAGTTCCATAGTCTCACTGCTCTTACAGTGAAGAATCCTCTTCTATGTTTGTGTACAAACCTTCTTTCCTCCAGACACAGAGGATGTCCTCTCGTCACAGTCACAGTCCTGGGGATAAATAGATGATGGGAGATATCTCTGTACTGACCCCTGATATATTTATACATAGTTATTAGATCTCCCTCAGTCGTCTTTTTTTCTAAAGTGAATAACCCTAATTTTGATAACCTTTCAGGGTACTGTAGTTGCCCCATTCCAGTTATTACTTTAGTTGCCCTCCTCTAAACCCTCTCCAGCTCTGCTATGTCTGCCTTGTTCACAGAAGCCCACAACTGTACACAGTACTCCATGTGTGGTCTGACTAGTGATTTGTAAAGTGGTAGGACTATGTTCTATCACGGGCATCTATGCCCTTTTGATGCAACCCATTATCTTATTGGCCTTGGCAGTAGCTGCCTGACACTGGTTTTTGCAGCTTAATTTGCTGTTTATTAAAATTCCTAGATCCTTTTCCATGTCAGTGTTACTGAGTGTTTTACCATTTAATATGTATGGGTGACTTGCATTATTCCTTCCCATGTGCATAACTTTACATTTGTCAGTGTTAAACCTCATCTGCCATTTCTCTGCCCAAGCCTCCAATCTATCCAGATCCCTCTGTAGCAGAAAACTGTCCTCTTCAGTGTTAATTACTTTACACAGTTTAGTTTCATCTGCAAAAGTAGATATTTTACTGTGCAAGCCTTCTACAAGATCATTAATAAATGTATTGAAGAGAATAGGGCCCAATACTGACCCCTGAGTTACCCCACTAGTGACAGTGACCCAATCTGAGTATCTACCGTTAATAACCACCCTCTGTTTTTTTGTAACTCAGGCAGTTACTTACCCACATATGGACATTTTCTCCCCACATACGACATCCATTGATTCGCTGCTGTCAAGTATAGAACTTACCTCCTCATAGAAGCTGATTAAATTCGTTTCGTTTGGCATGACCGATCACTCATGAAGCCATGCTGATATGGCGTTATTTGCCAAAATAGCATCTCTTAGAAACCCTTCAAACAATTTACCAACAATAGATGTTAAACTTACCGGCCTATAATTTCCAGGCTCTGTTTTTGGACTCTTTTTGAATATTGGCACCACATTTGCTATGCGCCAATCCTGTGGAACATTCCCTGTCAAAATAGAGTCCGTAAATATCAGAAATAAAGGTCTGGCTATGACATCACTTAATTCCCTTAGGATACGGGGTGTATGCCATCCGGTCCTGGCGATTTGTCTATTTTAATCTTTTTAAGTCGCTGTTGTACTTCTTCCTGGGTCAGACAGGGCACTTTTAATGGGGAATTCACTTTTACATTCTGCATTTCATCTGACAGTTTATTTTCCTCAGTGAATATAGTGGAGAAAAAAATATTTAATAGTTTTGCTTTATCCTCGTCGCTCTCTGCAACACCCCCTCATTGCTATGTAGAGGGCCGACTCCTTCAGATTTATATTTCTTACTATTTATATAATTGAAGAACATTTTAGGGTTAGTTTTACTAGACACTAGATAAACCCAGCAACAGAAGCAGACAGAAAGAGCAGTCATGCCAGCAAGCATAAGTTGCTAAGTTGGGCAAATACTAAAATGCAGCCAGCCTGCCAGGCACCGATTCAAGGGCGGTCAGCCAGGCACAGACTCAAAGGCCGCCAGCCAGGCATAGACTCAAAAGGCAGTCAATCAGCCCAGGCATAGACTCAAAGAGGCAGACAGCCAGCCAAACAAGTACAGGCTCAAAGGCAGCCTGCCAGACAGGCACAGGCTCAAAGGCAGCCCGCCAGACAGGCAAAGGCTCAAAGGCAGCCTGCCAGACAGGCACAGGCTCAAAGGCAGCCAGCCAGACAGGCACAGGCTCAAAGGCAGCCAGCCAGACAGGCACAGGCTCAAAGGCAGCCCACCAGACAGGCACAGGCTCAAAGGTAGCCACCCAGATGGGCACAGGCTCAAAGGAAGCCAGCCAGACGGGCACAGGTTCAAAGACAGCCTGTCAGACAGGCACAGGCTCAAAGGCAGCCTGCCAGACAAGCACAGGCACAAAGGCATATTTATTCCATAGAAAGAGGAAAATACAAGGGGCGGCTCTACTCACTACTCATAATGTTTCACCTAGGCACGCAAACTTATTACCTTCCAGTTATTGCGATAAAATTTCGGTGGTGCTCAGCAGGTAATCAGACGATCAAATATCTCACGAATAAGGTAGGTGAAAAAGCGGCACTCACCATGATATAAAGCAAATGAATCCTTTATTCTCCCATCTAGGGTACAAGCATCAGTTCTGGGGGCGGACGCACCTCCTTCATGGAAAGGCTAGCGGCAATGGCCGTTGCGCTAAACTTGCGCTTCTTCAGGCCACGCCTACATCCATGCGTCTTAGCAGGAGGCAGCATTTCAGCAACATGGTGGAACAGTACACGTACTGACTGATGGGTCTGCCCAGCGATATAGCTACAGGGGAAGCAGGTGAAGCTACTGCTTTGGGGCCCTGACCTAGAAGGGGCCGATCCAGGAGGAGGAGGAGGACTAAAAGACTTTGTCAGGCACCCTCAACAGTATTATTCAATGAAATTATATACGCTGGCAGTACAGAAAGTGTAGAAAGCGGATTGAACAGCTGCTGGGCCTGGTCTCAGAGAGCTGATCTTTAGTAGCCCCAGGAATGGCGGCATGAAAAGAAGGGGTTGCGCAAAAATTACTGTGGGAGGGGGGCCCCAGTCAAATATTTGCTGTGGTGCCCATTCATTTCTAGCTACGCCACTGGGTCTGCCCCATTCAACTTCTGGGTATTCAAATTGGGCACATCTCCTGAGGTTGCCCATTACGCCTTGGAGGTGCTGGCTTACCCTGCAGCCACTGTATTGTCTGAACGTGTGTTTAGCATGGCTGGGGGCATTATCACAGACAAGCGCAGCCGCCTGTCCACAGACAATGTGGGCAAGCTTTCGTTTATTAAAAAGAACCAGGCATGGATCCCACAGGACTTGTTTGTACCTTATGCAGAATAGACATCTATACCGGCCTCAGCAAACCATTGTTATACTACCATGCACTTACACTTTGTTTTATTTTTTTATATTTTCCCAATTTTTTTAGGTCTACAGCAATTTATTTAAAAAATAAAAAACATGTTGTTGGCGACTAGTACCTTTGGCTTTACAGCCCAAAAAGGCTTTATATAATGCAAGAATGTAGGCAGTGCAGGGCTTTGTACCCAGCAAAAATGGTAATATTGCACCCAACAACTTAAAAGAGGATTATTCCCATTTTCGGTCACTGTCACCTATGCAGTGCAGGGCTTTGGACCTGGCAAAAATGGTAATGTTGCACCCAACAATTTAAAATAGGATTATTCATATTTTTGGTCACTGTCACCTATGCAGTGCAGGGCTTTGTACCCGGCAAAAATGGTAATATTTCACCCAACAATTTAAAAGAGCATTATTCACATTTTCGGTCACTGTCACCTATGTAGGACCTCATTGTTCTCAACATCATCTTCCACCCAGTCTTCACCTCTGCCCTATTTGTCAGTCTGCACACCGCAGAAAGCCGCAGCGGTTTGCACCTGTGTTTCGTCATCATCAGAGATGTGTTGCCGTGGTCTTCCCCTGTCCCCATCCTCATACCTAAGAGGTTGGACATCCGTGCACTCAATCTCTTCCACTTCTGGGGCAGGACTATGGTTATGGCCTGGGAAACCCTGCCAGCAGAGTCATAAAGAAGCATAAGAGACTGCAGCATTTAACTGCCAATAGTCAACAATTAAGTTTACTATACAGTAAGGCAATGCCCGTGTCATAAACATAATAAATTTCTTTAGGTCACACAGCAGTTTAACGGAGCAAGTCAATACAATTACTTCACTATCACCAAAAATTAGATTTTTCAAACCAACAATGTAAAAACAGAAGTTAAGGGTTTAATTTGACTGTCAGAAATTCAGTGTACACCGCAAAAGTGCTATCTACCACAAAACCAGTGTGTTTGCAACCAACTATGTAAATGCGGAGTTCAAAAGTTTACTTTAAATGACTGAAATACAGGGTAGGCCTCAGATCTGCTATGTATCACAAAACTAGTGTTTATTGCAACAAACTACAAAAAATGCAGTATGTCACTGCTAAATTTTAAAATACGTTTTTGTGCGTTGTATGCCAAACTGCTCTGTGTAACAACAATACGGGTTAGCGAATCTACGATAAAACACTAAACAAGAATGGATTTCATGGGGGAGGATACCACAGAGGAAGCCACTGCTGTCCAAAAAAAGCATTGCTGCACTTTTATAGTTTGCACAAGAGCACTGGATGTTCCACAGCAGTACTGGCAAAATATTCTGTGTGACAGATGAAGCCAAAGTTGAGTTGTTTGGAAGAAACACACAACACTATGTGTGGAGAAAAAGAGGCACAGCACGCCAACATCAAAACCTCATCCCAACCTCATCATGGTTTGGGGGCGGGGCTGCTTTGCTGCATCAGGGCCTGGACGGATTGCTATCATCGAAGAAAAATGAATTCCCAAGTTTATCCAGACATTTTGCAGGAGAACTTAAGGCCATCTGTCCACCAGTTGAAGCTCAACAGAAGATGGGTGTTGCAATAGGACAATGACCCAAAGCATAGAAGTAAATCAACAACAGAATGGCTTAAACAGAAGAAAATACGCCTTCTGGAGTGGCCCAGTCAGAGTCCTGACCTCAACCCGATTGAGATGCTGTGACATGACCTCAAGAAGGCGATTCACACCAGACATCCCAAGAATATTGCTGAACTGAAACAGTTCTGTAAAGAGGAATGGTCAAGAATAACTACTGACCGTTGTGCAAATCTGATCCGCAACTACAGGAAACGTTTGGTTGAAGTTATTGCTGCCAAAGGAGGTTCAACCAGTTATTAAATCCAAGGGTTCACATACTTTTTTCACCTGCACTGTGAATGCTTACATGGTGTGTTCAATAAAAACATGGTAACATTTAGTTATTTGTGTGTTATTAGTTTAACCCCTTAAGGACTTATGACGTACTGGTACGTCATGGTTGCCGAGTCCTTAAGGACCCATGACGTACCGGTACGTCATATCTTTAAATCAACCGTGCGGCGCGGCAGGGGTTAATAGGTACAGGATAATCGCTAAAATCATTCAGCGGGTATCCTATCACAACGCCGGGGGGGTCATGGGACCCCCACGTATCGGCGATCGCAGCAAATCGCAGGTCAATTCAGACCTGCGGTTTGCTGCGTTTCCGGTCCATTCGGGTCTCCGGTGACCCGATGAACCGGAAAAGAACGGTGATTGGTGGTGTTATAACACACCACCAATCACCGTCCTTGCATTGGGGATAGTGGTGGCGGCGCTGGCTTGTGATTGGTCCGGGGAGAGAGGCGGGAGATTCAAACTCCCGGCGGTCCTCTCTCCCCTCCTCTTCCTGCTGCCGCCGCTCTGCTGTGAGCATCGTGCAGCACCAGCTCCTGTGACCCCCATCACCCTCCTGCACCCATCA
The DNA here is from genome assembly GCA_033119425.1 of Bufotes viridis. Taxonomy (NCBI): domain Eukaryota; kingdom Metazoa; phylum Chordata; class Amphibia; order Anura; family Bufonidae; genus Bufotes; species Bufotes viridis. The sequence continues at coordinate 184,821,746 of CM065590.1, forward strand.
GGTAGGTTAGGGTCAGTGAGGGAGAGGTATAATTAGGAAGGGATAGAGTTAAAGGGAGAGTTAGTTAAGGTCAGGAAAAAAAAAAAACACACAACAGATTCAGCACCGTCTGTGGTGGTTGGGGTCCACAGCACTTAGCTGTGAGACCCTAGACCCACCCAGGGGTTCTGCCACTTGATCCCCCACAGCCCCCCTCTACCACCACTTTTTTTTGCGTGCGCTGACCGTGGCCGGCACTCTTAGCGTCCGGCCACTGTTAGCGCATCGCCAGCCCCACTGCTGATTGTCAATTTTTTTTTTTACTTTACCTTTGTAGTACGTGAACACCCGTGCCCCCACACACACACACATACAATAAAGTTTCACACACACACACATACCCATGGCCCGCCAGACGTTCTCAGTGGAGGAGCCATACGCCCATATACTCTCCGACTCCGAGAGCCCCAGTGAGGATGAGGATAAGCCCACGTTCCTCCTGTCACCCGCATCCTCCTCATCATCATTTGATGACGATGAGCCCCCAAGGTGGTGGAGACGCCGCCAGGCGGAGCCAGGGGCCCCACATGCTAGGGACCCTGTGGCCCACACCAGTATGAGCAGCCCTGGGGCTCGTACTGGTTACCGGCCCACCAAATAAGGCCACCGGAGCCCCCTACCGGTGATCTTAGCTGGTGTCCTCCAGTGGATTTTGAGCCCGAGATTCCGGAATTGGTTGGCAATCCAGGAATCCAGATTTCCACAGTGGGCTTCACTGAAATTGACTTTTTTAGTTTTTTTTTCAGTGACTCACTTGTGAATCTGATGGTGGAGCAGACGAATCTGTACGCCCAACAGTTCGTTGCTCAGCACCCGGGCTCCTTTTTGCAGCCGAGATGAGGACGTTTTGGGGCCTCGTGCTGCATATGGGTCTAGTGCAAAAACCGAGTGTCAGGCAATACAGGAGTGGGGACGTCCTCTACCAGACCCCACTGTACAGTATGGCCATGACACGTCCCATATTTGAGGCCATCCGGAAATGCCTGCATTATGCAGATAATGCAGCATGTCCCCCCCAAGGTGATCCTGCCTATGACAGTCTGTATAAGATACGGCCGGTCATCGATCACTTTGGCACCAAATTTGTTCAAGCCTACGTACCTGGAAGGGAGGTCGCAGTTGATGAGTCTGTTGTTGCTTTCAAGGGGAGACTTAGTTTCCACCAAAACATTATCTCCAAGCGAGCTTTGTATGGCGTAAAAATGTACAAAATTTGTGAGAGTACCTCAGGGTACACTTACAAATTTTGTGTGTACCAGGGGCGAGATTCCCGTATTGAACCCCCAGAATGTCCCCCCACTCTGGGTGTTAGCGGGAAACTTGTGTGGGACCTTATGTACCCACTGCTAGATAAGGGTTACCACTTGTACGTAGATAACTTTTATACTAGCATTCCCTTGTTCAGGTCCCTTGCCGCAAGATCCACGTCCGCTAGTGGGACAGTGCGGAAAAATCATTGCAGCCTTCCTACCTCCCCCCTCCAGGTACCTATCCCCAGGTGTGAGACCCGTGCCCTTACCAGTGACAACCTGTTGATGGTCAGATATAAGGACAAGAGGGATGTCCTTATGCTGACCACAATTCACGTTAACGGCACTACCCCCATCTCTGTGCGAGGTACCACGGCAACGGTCCTTAAGCCCGACTGTATCGTCGACTACAATCGGTATATGGGAGGACTTGATCTATCTGATCAAGTCCTCAAACCATATAATGCCATGTGGAAAACCCGGGTATGGTACAAAAAGTTGCGGTCTACTTGGTACAGGTTGCCTTGTACAACGCTTTTGTACTATCCTGAAGCACTGGTAGCACAGGGACATTCCTCCAATTCTTTGAGGCAGTCCTCAAGGACCTGATCTTTTCAGACCGGGAAAGAGCAGGTCGGAGTACCTCGGGTATTGGAGGCTCCCGCATCGTCCATGGCCAACACTTTCCAGGTGTGGTCCCCCATACTGGAAAGAAGGGATGAACTTAAAAAAGATGCAGAGTGTGTCACAAGAGGGGGATACGGAAGGACACCACCACTCAATGACACGTGCCCCGATCATCTGGGCCTCTGCGTTATTGGTTGCTTCAGGGAGTACCACACTTCCATGGAGTACTACATTTTTATAATCCCCAACAGTCCCCTAGAGAACATAAAAATATAGCTCTCAGACTTTGGAGACACGGAAACAATTTTTCCCCAAAAATATTAGTTTTAGCGCAGGTATCCTCAAACTACGGCCCTTCAGATGTAGTAAAACTACAACTCCCAGCATGCCCAGACAACCTATAGCTATCAGCAGGGCATGGTGGGACTTGTAGTTTTACAACATCTGGAGGGCCGCAGTTTGAGGATGCCTGCTTAGTGTGTCCAAAGTCTGAGAGCCCTACATATTGGGCATCGCCATGTACGTAAAAATCTTCTCTATAAAAATACCCCATAAACTAGCCCCTCGATAAACGCCATTTTTATTGTCACCTTGGATCCCAAAAGTGTAATAAAAGGCCATTGAAAAGTCATATGCACCCCAAATAGTGACAATAAAACCGCCATCTCATCCACAAAAAAATGAGCCCCTACCAAAAAAACTGTAGCTCCCAGGCTATGGAGATACTAAAACTATTTAATTTTTGTTCCTCATAATGATAATATAGTGTATAATCAAAACAAATTATATAAAGTAGACATATTATGTATCGCCACGTCCGTATCAATCTGCCCTATAAAAATAACATTTTACCCAACCCCTCGGATGAACAGCGTTAAAAAATAAAATAAAAACCGTGTAAAAACACCAATTTTTGGCAAATTTTCCATTTGAATCAATTTTTTCCGGTAATAAAGCAAGGGTTAACAGCCAAACAAAACTATAAAATTTATTGCCCTGATTCTGTAGTTTGCAGAAACACCCCATATGTAGTCGTAAATGGCTATATAGCCACACGGCAGGGCATAGAACGAAGGGAACGCCATATGGTTTCTGGAAGGCAGATTTTGATGGACTGGTTTATTTACACCATGTCCCATTAGAAGCCCCCCTGATGTAGCTTAGACTAGAAACTTCCAAAAAGTGACCACATCTAAGAAACTACACCCCTCACGGTATTCAAAAATTACTTTACAAACTTTGTTAACCCTTTAGGTGTTCCACAAAACTTAATGGAAAATGTAGAAACAATTATAGAATTTAAATTTTTTGTTCGCTTGCGTCAAAAAAGTGTAATATAGAGCAATCAAAATTCATATTTACCCTAAAATAGTCTCAAAACAACAACCACCTTATCCCGTAGTTTCCTAGATGGGGTCAAGGGGTGCAGCAGGGGGCTTGAAAGGAAACATGGTGTAAATAAACCAGTCCAGCAAAATCTGCCTTCCAAAAACCATATGGCGTTCCCCTTCTTCTATGTCCTGCCGTTTAGCCAAATAGTAGTTTATGACCACATATGGGGTGTTTCTGCAAACTACAGAATCAGGGCAACCCATATTGAGTTTTGTTTGGCTGTTAACCCATTTTTTCCAGTAATAAAGTAAGGGTTAAAATGGAAAGTTTTCCAAAAAATCGAAATTCCAAAATTGTTTCTCCATCTGCCGTTAACTCTTGTGGAACACGTAAAGGGTTAATAAAGTTTGTAAACCCAGTTTTGAATACCTTGAGGGTTGTACTTTCTTAGATGGAGTCACTTTTTTGGAATTTCTCTTCTAGGGGTGCAACGGGGGGCTTGAAATGGGACATGGTATAAACAAAAACAGTCCTGCAAAATCTGCCTTCCAAAAACCATATGGCATTCCCCTCATTCTGCGCCCTGCCGTTTGGCCAAACAGTAGTTTAGGACCACATATGGGGTGTTTATGTAAACTAGAGAATCAGGGCAACCCATATTGAGTTTTGTTTGGCAGTTAACCCTTACTGTATTACTGGAAGAAATGGATTAAAATGGAAAATTTTCCAAAAAATATAAATTCCTAAATTGTTTCTCCATCTGCCGTTAACTGTTGTGGAACACCTAAAGGGTTAACAAAGTTTGTAAACCCAGTTTTGAATACCTGGAGGGGTGAACTTTCTTAGATGGAGTCACTTTTTGGGAATTTCTATTCTAGGGGTGCAACGAGGGACTTGAAATGGGACATGGGGTAAAAAAAACTGTCCCAGTAAAATCTGCCTTCAAAACTCATATGTGGTTCCCCTCGTTCTGTGCCCTGCCGTTTGGCCAAACAGTAGTTTCAGACCACATATGGGGTGTTTCTGCGAAGTGCAGAATCAGGGCAACCCATATTGAGTTTTGTTTGGCAGTTTACCCTTGCTTTGTTCCTGGAAAAAATTGATTATATTGGAAAATTTTCCAAAAAATCTAAATTCTAAAATGTATGTCCATTTGCCATGAAGTCTTGTGGGAGACCTAAAGGGTTAATGACGTTTGCAAAATCATTTTTGAATACCTTGAGGGGTGTAGTTTCTAAAATGGGGTCATTTTGGGTGGTTTCTATTATGTAAGCCTCACAAAGTGACTTCAGACCTGAACTGGTCCATAAAAAGTGGGATTTGTAAAATTTCAGAAAAATTTCAAAATTTGCTTCTAAACTTCTAAGTATGTAACATCCCTAAAAAATAAAATGGCATTCCCAAAATGATCGAAACATGAAGTAGACATATGGGGAATGTAATGTTATCACAATTTTTGGGGATATTACTATGTATTACAGAAGTTTTTTGACCCAATTTTAGCAGTGTCATGAAGTACAATATGTGACGAAAAAACTATCTCAGAACGGCCTGTGTAAATAAAGGCGTTTTAAATTTATTTACACATAAACTGACACTGGTCAGATTTTCAAAAAAGTCCTTAAGGTGAAATACGGCCGAGTTCTTAAGGGGTTAAGCAAACTGTGATTGTCTATTGTTGTGACTTAGATGAAGGTCAGATCACAATTTGTGCAGAAATCCATATCATTCCAAAGGGTTCACATACTTTTTCTTGCAACTGTAAATTCTAAAGGCGGATGCTCAACAGACAGGATCTGTTTTTGGGGGGTAATTGTTCTGACAGATCCAGAGGAAGGGTAAAATAATCTGTGACGTCAACACAAACTTGCTGCTGACACCCTCTCCACTCTGTCGGGTGGCTCTACTGTATAAGCATTTAATAGAACAGGTTCTGTTGTAGTGTTGAGCAAGCATGCTCGGCGAACACCAGCTTGAGCACACGCGGTATATGGCCGAACACCTCGATGTGCCGAGCATTGCGATGCTCAAGCCTCCTCCCAGTACATTTGCCACTCACTGTAATGCCATTGCCATGTTGGTTACTGGTATTACAGTGACTGGCTAACCAAACGGGTCCTCGGGTGCTATAAAGCGTGATGACACGTGGTTCGGATCAATCTTAGTCAGGGAGTGCTGTGCTGTAGAAGGGACAGATAGTGTAGGGAATTGTATTTTATTTTTTTGTTAGGGTACTTTAACACTTGCGGCAGTGTGATCCGGCAAGCAGTTCCGTTGCCTGAACTGCCTGCCTGATCAGGCAAACTGTATGCAAATGCATGTCATTTTTTCTGACTGATCAGGCATTTTTCAGACTGATCAGGTCTTACAAATGCCTGATCAGTCAGAAAAATGCCTGATCAGTCAGAAAAATGCATTGCAATACCGGATCCGTTTTTCCGGTGTCATCAGGCAAAACGGATCCGGTATTTATTTATTTCAAATTTTTAAAAGTCTGCACATGTGCAGACCAGAATGCCGCATCCGTCATTGCGGTATTTTTAATGCCGGATGCGGCACTAATACATTTCAATGTAAATTATTGCCTGATCCGGCATTCCGGCAACTGATCAGGCATTTTGGACGGAGATAATACCGCAGCATGCTGTGGTATTTCCTCCGTCCAAAACGCCTGACAGTGACTGAATCCTAATGCATCCTAAACGGATTTCTCTCTATTCAGAATGCATTGGGATAGAAACTGATCAGTTCTTTTCTGGTATTGAGCCCCTAGGACAGAATTCAATGCTGGAAAAGAAAAACGCTAGTGTGAAAGTACCCTTATTAGGCAAGGTTAGGCCTCTTTCACACTTGCGTTCTGAGGATCCGGCAGGCACTTCCGTCCCGCCGGATACGTCAGAACATAAGTCGCCTGAAAGCATTAGAAGACTAATAAGGATCCTGATCAGTCTTCGAAATGCTTTGAGGTTACTATGGCAGCCAGGACGCTATTGAGTCCTGGTTGCCATAGTAGTAGTGGGAGCGGGGAGCGGTATACTTACAGTCGTGCGGCTCCCGGGCGTTCCAGAATGACGTCAGAGCCCTATGTGCATGGATCACGTGATCCAAGCGATCACGTGATCCATGCGTGTAGGCGCCCTGACTTCACTCTGGAGCGCCCGGGAGCCGCACGGATGGTAAGTATACTGCTCCCCGCTCCCCACTACACTTACCATGGCAACCAGGACTTTAGCGTCCTGGCTGGCATGGTAACCATTGAGAAAAGCTAAACGCCAGATCCGGCGATGCGCCAAACGACGTCTAGCTTAGGTCGGATCCGGATTAATGCCTTTCAATGGGCATTAATTCCGGATCCGACCTGCGGCAAGTGTTCAGGATTTTTGGCCGGAGCAAAGCGCAGCATGCTGCGGTATTTTCTCCGGCCAAACAACGTTCCGGTCCTGAACTGAAGACATCCTGATGCATCCTGAACGGATTTCTCTCCATTCAGAATGCATTGGGATAATGCTGATCAGGATTTTTCCGGCATAGAGACCCGACGACGGATCTCTATGCCGGAAAACAAAAACGCTAGTGTGAAAGACCCCTTAGTGTTAGAGACCCAAAAGTCATTTTAGGACTATTGTTGTGTCTGGCAGCAATATATATTTTTATCACAACCTATTCTTAATTTGCATGCATTGTAGAGACTCAATAGTCTTTTTAAAGGGTTTAGCCACTCTCTATGTATTTGCTAACACTGTGTGGCAGGCATGGAAAAAGTTAATTTCCTAATATATATCATTAAGTAGATCTTCCTGTTTTTTCCATAATCTGAAGCCACGCCCCCTGAGCCCTCTCTGCCCTGCAGCCGAATCCGTTCATGGCTGCACGCGACATAGAGGAG
>CM065590.1:184831379-184833309 GCA_033119425.1 Bufotes viridis
TTATGGCATTGGCCAATCACAGACATTAGCCCTGGGTCTCTTTAAAAGAGCAGAAACCCAAAGCAGAATCTAAACAAACCTGTCTCAGCAAACTACACTTTGCTGAAACCACTGCAGCTTTCTGGATTTCAGTTATCTCACCCAGCTGAGGTACACATTACCACAGTTGATGTAGATAGATATAGAAATCTAAATAGATAGGGTAAATGATGATTGATAGATATCTCTCCATCTTCACGCACATATTATATATAATAACACACACCCTGTACACCAATGTACATATCCACACACATGTATGTATTTATATATATCACATTGTGGGAAAAGCAGTAACCTTTATTCAATTCTGGGAATGTAGGATTGCTATCATTATGTTGATTTCTCTATGTAGTTATTTGACTGAAGGACTGAGGAGATGACACATGAGATGCTGTTGTTACTATGGCATCACAAGTAGGTAGAGATGTCATGTGACTGCTCCTCTGAAGATGCTTGCTGTGATGCATGCTGGGATTTTTACTTTCACTTTGCAGCTGCTCCGCCCACACAGCCTCTCATCAACGTGAGCATGCTATGCTGAATGCAGTAAAAAATTATATATACACAGTATATCTGTCTTTATACAAATATATCTTGGCATTAGTTCTTGTCTGGGGCACTTTATTGTTTTTTATACTTATGGTGGCCAACCCATTTAAGGACTATAGTTGTATCTGGCAGCAATATATATTATTAGCACAACGTGCGCTAAATAGCGTGCAATTGTCTGTCTGCTGCAGACAGCGACATTATCTGCGCTACATCTCCTATGTAACGTGTACACAGCCTAAAAATATCTGTGACATCCGGTGTACTTTTGCCGTAGATGGTGCCACTGCGGACAGTGACATTACTTGCACTACATCTCCTGTATAACGCTTGCGCATCCTAAAAATAGGCTGGGTACCTTCGACTGCCTTCACAGTGACAGACCAAACTCTCATACACCAAACTGAATTGATTTTAGGAATCGGGAGATGGAAAAGCAGCTTGGTCGGTCGTCTTACTCCCAAATTGGGGCACTGCGCGTGCACAGAGCAATGTGCTGTGACACCCTATATGAGTGGTGTCTTAACTAGTACTATTCCGATCAGTTTAATCCCTGTTACGCACTTATCCGGGGACGTGTGTCGAATTGATTAAACATTGTTGAATTAACGAACCATTACGACATCATGAAATAATTTAGTTCTGAGCTCTGTACTTGCTTTGTATTGGAATTGATGGGGATTTTTTTAATTGTCTGCATTATTTCTAATAAACTATTAAGAGACTTTATTATGATTTTTTATTTTATGTATTAAAAACCCATAAAATATAAAAAAAAAAAGGTAAATTAATGTTTTTTCTATGAAATATTATCCAGCCGTCCGATCGCTTTTGGTCTGACCATAATGAAGCAACGGCCTGATCATCTGGGGTGTGGCAACATTGCCAACACACTCATAGAGGTGATATTTGCTTTATTGTGATACGCAAGCCCCTTCACCACAACAAGGTAACGATCACGAAGGGGAATTGACACTTGTATGTGCCTTTTTTTTGGGGTTTGTTTTTGCAGCCACAGTGCTGCACCATAGGACAGAAAAATTAGGCATGTACACATGCCTGAAAAATAATGGCATTGTTGCGGCCGCTATTGTAGCAGCGGCCGGAAAAATTGATGTTTTCCAGGCAGAAAAGTGACTAAAACAATGCGGCTTGAACCCTAGTTGGTGGTGGAGAATTCACGAAAGTCATCCGGTATGCAGACATTAAATAAAGCAGTGTGGGGACCATTTTGAGGCCAAGGCATGTCATCAGGCCTTTGTTAGTCAAACGTATCCCCACTGTCAGTCCCTTCGGGATCCATGCCTCATTCATCTTTATGAAGGTGAGGTAATCAAGA
>CM065590.1:184833320-184860125 GCA_033119425.1 Bufotes viridis
GTATAAATAATAATACTAATGCAAGTGGGGGCTATTGAGGATAAAAATAGTACAGAGATGCCATTATAACTAATAACTATGCAGGCGGCCTTATAACAATACGGCCCGCCTTATGTGCCAGTGGTGCCCCCATGTGCACCAGTAGCCTTTGATGCGCCAGCAAGCTCCCTATGTGCCAGTGGCCCCTTCATGTGCCAGTAGCCCCCTTATGTGCTTGCCAGTAGTGCAGCACGTGCCCAGTGGCCCCTTTATGTGCCAGCAAGCCCCCTTTATGTGCCAGTAGCGCTTATGTGCGAGTAGCTTATGTGCCAGTAGTGCTTATGTGCCAGTAGTGCCTATATGTGCCAGTAGTGCCTCATGTGCCAGCAAGCCCCTTATGTGCCAGTAGCTTATGTGCCATAGTAGTGCTTTATGTGCCAGTCAGTGCTTATGTGCCAGTAGCTTTATGTGCCAGCAAGCCCCCTTTATGTGCCAGTAGCCCCCTTATGTGCCAGCAAGCCTCTATGTGCCAGTAGCTTATGTGCCAGCAAGCCCCTTTATGTGCCAGTAGCCCCCTTATGTGCCAGCAAGCTCTTTATGTGCCAGTAGCCCCTTATAGTGCTAGTAGCCCCCTATGTGCCATGCAAAGCCCTTATGTTGCCAGTGGCTCCTTATAAAGTGCTGGTAGCATATGTGCCCAGCAAAGCTTATGTGCACAGTAGCCCTCTATGTGCCAGTAGCACTAATGTGCCAGCAAGCTGTGCCAGTAGCCCCCTTTATGTGCCAGCAAGCCCCCTTTATAAAGTGCCCAGTAGCCCCCATATGTGCCAGCAGGCGCTTTATGTGCCAGTGGCCCCTTTGTGTGCCCAGTGGCCCCCTTTGTGTGTAGTGGCCCCCCTTATGTGCCAGTGGCCCTATGTGTTGCCAGCAGGCCCCCTTATGTTAGCCAGTGGCCCCCTTACGTGCCGGCAAGCCCCATGTATGACCAGCAGCCCCCATGTTGCCAGTAGCCCCCTATGTGTAGTAGCCCCCCGTTGTAGCAAGCCCCCTTATATGTGCCAGCAAGCCCCCTTATGTGCAGCAAAGGCCCCCCTTATGTTAGCCAGTGGTCCCCTGATGCTCCAGTGGCCCCCTTATGCGTAGTGACCCCCCTTATGTGCCAGTGGCCCCCACACATATGTGCTCCATCCTCATTTGAGTTAAAAAAAAAAACACAAAAAAAAACAAAAACACATACTTACCTCCATGGCAGCGATGCGCATGCAGGCCTCTTCCGGCCTGTGTCCCCGCGTGTACGGGTAGCGGCGCGATGGCGTCCATCGCGCTCCTGAACCCGGCGCCTCTGATAGGCTGCCTGCCAGCACTGAGGCAGGCAGCCTATCAGATGAACACAGGAGGAGGGCGGACCGCCTCCGGCCCGCCCTCCTCCTGCAAGCTCCGCTGCACGCGCGACGCTCTGCTCTGGTGCCGCAGGGCGCGGGGGCCGCACGGGTGTCACCCCAGGGGCTGGTGTCACCCGTGCAGTCCGCCCCCCCCTCCAGGCGCAGGTGCAACATGACGCGACGGGCGCGCGGCGCACGGCCAGCCCGTTACTACACATAAGTTTTTTTTTTTTTCCAATAACGGAGGTTTCGGCGCCCCCTGCTAGAAAGTCGCGCCTGGGCAGTTGCCCCTGGAGTCATGCGCCTTACAGGCGGCGCGCCGGCCCCTGCGAGACATGGGTAACAGAACATGTACCACCTGTATATTCCACCAAGCAATAGCTCGACTGTTATAATATATTTAAATTTTATCAGATTTTTATTTTTTAAACAATATCACTACAGATGAGCGAATTTCTCAAAAATTCAATTCAGACGGTTCACCGAATATCCCAAAAGATTCAATTCAATCTGAATTTATTCATGACGAATCAGGTTAAATAAACTGCTATTTCCTGGCTGCTGAGAGCCTGTATAGTAGTGTAGAACACTGTGCATTGGAGAAACATGCATAGGGAGTCCACTATGCTAGTGAAACAGTACTGTGAGTCAGTATGACACGCAAATGACTGAAGTCATTCTTAGAATCACTTCACACTATACTTATTTGGTCAGTTACGGGGCCAAAACTGACCAAATAACTCAAGTGTGAACTCAGCCTTACAGGTCAATGTTAGCGCCAGGTATAAAGAACTGTGCAATGGCCCAAGATTCTACTATAGAGTGAAAGAGCGCAGTCCTTTCACACCGTCGTCAGCTGATTCCACATAGATTTCTACAGAACCCGTTCTGTTACATGCTGAGACGAGTAGTGACCCCTGACAGAGTGGAAAGGGTGTCAGCAGTAAGTTTGTATTGAAGTCACTGATTAATTCTCTGATCCGTCAGAACAATTACCCAGAAAAACGGATCCTGTTGCATCAGTTGTCATCCGTTTGAGCCATTTCCGTCTGAGATTGTTTTATTTTTATGGAAAATGCATGCAGGACTTTTTTCCCATCTAAAAAACGGCAAACGCCGGGGCTGGTGCACAATGGGTAATGTGTGAATTGTGTTGTTACTTTGCCACTGATTTTTTCAACTGCAGTTGCACTCTATTGAGGTCATTTATCAAACTGGTGTAGTAGAACTGGCTTAGTTGCTCATAGCAATCAATCAGATTCTACCTTTCATTTTCCAAAGAAGCTGTGAAAAATGAAAGGTGGAATCTGATAGGTTGCTATGGGCAACTAAGCCAGTTCTACTTGAATGAAAAAAATGAATGTCCAGAAAAATAGTTAACTGGGAAATGCCCTCTGTTGCAGATCCACCAAATCTCGGGCTCCTTTTCTGTCATCCAAGATGGTCGCACTCCTTCTCAGACTGCCTGGTGCACACTCTGGATCCGTATCCCAAGTCCCTTCCTGCCTGTCCGTCCTTATTCTTGGATTGGACAGTACTGTTCACATGAGATGTGATGGCCAATCCGAGGGCAGCAGGATGGTGTGTCATGGACTATAGATGCACAGTATGCATCAGGTCGTTTGAGAAGGGGTGCAGCCATCTTGGATGACAGAAAAGGAGCCCAAGAACTGAAGGATCTGTAGCTAAAAAGATGAAAAGGAGGACACCAGGTAACAGCACTGTTTCTGCCCCAGTTAATGTGAATTCTTTTTTGAACCAAAGGGTCGCTTTAAAGGGAATCTGTCAGCAGTTTTCTGCTGCCTTCACTTTTAAATCCTAACAGCTCCAGCACATGCCAATGAGTCCTGATATTCATGAGCTCACCACTCTCCCCGCCCACCTGCCTCTGATTGGCAGATTTTCTACTGAATCAGCAGCAGGTGGGCGGGAAAACAGGAGCTCATGAATATTCAGGACTCCTCATTATGTGCTGGAGCTGTTCAGTACAATATTTTGGCAAAATGGCTGAGTCAATTAAAGAAAGGGACCCAGTATTTTGCTAAGGGGATCTGTCACTAGTTTATGTTACCCTTAGTTAGAATACCATAAAACTAGTGACAGATTAAGGCATTTTACTGTTATACACTGTATTTCTGGGAATCCATAGAGGGCTTAGCTTACCGACCCCACAGATGTCTTAGTGTTAGAATGTCAGAAGATAGGTAATGAGGTCCTTATGAATAGAACTATATTCCTAACTGCTTTTATGTACTCCACATACATTTGGATGTATGAGTACATTAGATTTTTACTTCCCTACACCTCTGCTACATTTTTCCTTTCCACGATTGTTGATAAATGACAGAAACCAATGATTAAACACCACATAGTATAAAATAAGAATATCATAAAGCGTCCTCTTCCTAGGCCAGTGATGTCACGGTTAACGGTCACACGGCCTATATGCAACTCAGTCCCATTCATGTGAATGGGCTTGGGCTGCCATACCAAGTACAGCCACTATACAATGAACAGCACTCTGTGCTTGATCAGCTGAGTGCTAGGAACCCCCACCCAGGCTCGGACTGGCCCACAGGGTTACAGGGGAATCCTCCGGTGGGCCCCTGAGCAAGGTGGGCCCCTAGTCTCGCACCCCCTGCACAAGTGGAACATAAAACATTAGATTTACTGCACTACATACATATATTCAATGTACAGCACCTCAACCAGCCTATGTTGCACTCGCACTTGCCAGCTCCTTCACTCAGTACGCCTGCGCCGACTGAGGAACGTTACGGCACAGGCGCGGGAATTTAGAAGCAGACGGGGCCAGCGGGAGGAGGAGAGCACTCGCTGGCCCTGTCTATCAAGAGGAGATGGAAAAATGTCGTCGTGTGAACGTAGCCTAATGTCGGCTAATGAAAATTGCACAGTTGGGGGTGACAGAAGCCCTTTAACTAATGTGTATGTAAGTCCTGATGAGTTTTATAATGTTTTTTTTCCATTACTTGGATAACCCCTTTAAGTATTTTACATTGAAGCCCAGGAGCTTGAAGTTACTCATCTAGATGTAGAGAGGTTTCCTAATTAAGACTTGTTTCCACTCAGTCAAAGTTATATCGATAGAGATCTGGAAACTGGTGCTGGGATGAAGAATAAAAATGATGCTCGATCCTCCTGGTCTATCTATGATATAGTCTCTGTAGTTCTTGTTCCATGTATGGTCATTTAAGGTGAGGGAAACAAAAGAAACACTGCAGTCAGGATTTTTTTGTGGGTTTTTTTTTTTATTTTTTTTTGGGGGGGGGAGAAGGGGAGGGAAGAAATGGGGAAGGGAAGGTTATTTTTGTTTTTTTGGGAAATATTTTTTGTTTATTTTTTTTTAATGGAGAGGGGTTAAGGAGAGAAGAGGAAAGGAGAAGTAGGGGAAGGGAAGATTATTTTTTGTTTTTTTCATATTTAAGTAAGGGGATTATTTAGTTTTCAGTTGTTTTTTGGTGGCAGTAGTTCAGGATGGTGCTTGACTGTTGGCCTTTACACTGGCTCTTTTTCCGGAGGCTCTCTAGATTTCATTTTCCTCCTCCAGAATATGCAGACGCTAAAAAAAGAAGATCAATCAGTTATTTAATATCCGCTATTTAAATGTGAGCTCTGAATGAAATGTGTGCACAGATCCTCCAATGTGTTCTCGTTACATTATAACATATCTGACCTTGTAATATGCGCCAAATTTATCATGAAGCCTTCAGCACTGTGATAAATCTGGCGCACCTTGTGACTGCCTGGACTAAGTTTACGCTGTGTAAATATTAAGCAGCAATAATACGCTAGCTCCATAGAGTATCTTATAAATGCTACCTACCATATGCCAGCGATCAACATGATGGTGACGGAGCCGGCCACAGATATTGCTGTGAGGGAAGCATTGCTATTATGGAGCTCCTCTAGAAGTGGCGACTCAGGCGCTGTGATGTCAAGCACATCAGGAAGTGTAGGGCGAGAATGGTATTTTTCTATCGCCTGTTCCGATCCACTGATAACTAAATGAGGAAAACAATTACATTAACAGTTCATACCATGAAGAGAATGATACTGACTTTGTAGTGTATCTTATATATGACATAATATTATATATTTTTCTGAATTGTCTGTATCATGGCGGCTCAGAAGCACTGTCAAAACGAAGAGTGGCTCCAAAATACGGAAGCGGCTTAAATTATCACTTTATAGGTTTTTCCTTACAAATACTAATCTAAAATAACCCCAAATTATAGGTGACAGTTCAGATTTTCAGAACTAGATCCTTTCTCACTAATTAACACCTATAAGCAGATATGAATCCCATGTATCTAAGTATTACCACCCAGCATAGTGCCAGTAATAATATGTCCTCACCTGCCACATTGTAGATGATCTTACTCACTGGCACTTCAGAGTCCAGGATGGTGGTACACGTGTACCGGCCGGAGTCCCCTTCAGTACACCCTTGATCACTAGGTAGGGCTCCCGTGTGATTTTGGGTTCATGTTCATGATGCTAGAGAGATAATATAGAGAACTGTGAGAACCTCATATGTCACAATTACTTAAAATTCATTGTCATTATTATTAAGACAAAAATAGATAACTGATGATAATTTGCTGACATGACATAACATGGGTAAATGCTAACATAGGTAAAAGGACTTCCTGATAAATGTTTTGGGTAATGAAGGAAAAGGTTTGGGAAGCGCTTCCTTAATATGATGGTCATATAACTTATTAACAATCTCCCAGTTTTATAATTATTTTGGGCATCTGCATTTCACTTACCAGGGTGAACACGTTCTGATAGGAGTCCTCCAGCCTCGAGTACCATTCAAAGCTGCAGTCCAGAATTAGTTCTTCATACTCTGGAACTTTGATATTTATCTCTAGAAAGAAGGAAAATGAAAGAAGATATTACAGAAGTAATTGTGTAGATTTTCTGTCCTGCATTTAAAGGGGTTGTCTCAATAACATGTCTCCTTCCATATGACGTAATAGAAAATATGGGCATCATAGAGGGGACTGATAGTAACTGATTATATTCTTCTGTCTCCTCACCTCCACAGTTTACAGTCTCTGCGAGATGAGACTTGTGGTCTTTACATGGAGAGCAGGACCGTCCAGTTTTCAGATCTGAGAGAAGAAGAAAGAAAGGAAATATGAGCCAAGCATTAAAGACACTTTATAATATTATAATAAATATGCTAATCATATGCTGGTATCTATCACCCCTCTGTCACCAGCACATGGGCAATATACTGTACAGGCTGCCATCACCCTTGTAGTCTGCTTATGGACAGAATCATATTAATGTAAATGTCCTCCTGCTTCAGGAAGTCTGATTCTCTGCCATGAACTATGAACTATTGGAAGTGACTGGAATATTTAGTGTACAGTGAGGATTTGGGGTCTTATATTTTTACTGGTGTACTATGTGAATGTAGATATAAGAATAGAAGACTTCTACTTTACCAAAACATCTGTTGGAGGTGCACAGGCAGCTACATCTCTCCAAGTAGTCTGTGAAAAGAGGAGATGGCATATAATAGTCAGCGGGTGCTGTGTACAGCACCTATGTAGTGCTGCTCACCTTTGTATAATAGGCACAATACACATACTATACACATAGTTTACAAACACTTATACTGTACCTTGATTTTTTGAAGGCCCCGGCGCAGACAATCTTCTCCTCGGCGCAGGTCTTGCAGTTAGTATAGGTTTGCACCATTAATCCTGGGGAAATGCACTTGTGTTATAACCTACCAATCTTATAGAGAATAATAATGACAAGAAGCTAAATCTGGTATAAAATGTACTTACCACAGCTGTCTGCACCTGAGGAATGGAGAAGAAAGAAGACATTACTGACAGTTCTCATTGTCAAACCCAGAAACCTCTAATCTCTGGGTCTCATTATTATTTGATATCAGTGTCTCTGTCCTAATAGCTGTGTTTTCTAGATTTCCATTGACAGGAATCTCTGAGCTGCCCCAGTACGGTCCGGGCCCTCTATAGAGCGCAGCAGCTCCTAGTGCAAACATCCCTGACAACGAATCAGATGCTGGCTTTCATGTGTCCAATACAAGGTAGGAGATAACAGCAGTGATGTGATTGGTGGATGTGGGGATCTCTAGTTTGTGTCTCCATTACTATTACTACATGAGGCCTGTGTGTATAATACATTTATATGTCATATTATAGCACATGTTATATCTAGAAGTACTCACCTTGTTTATTTGGACACCTCCCTAAAAGTGAGAAATGAAGGAATACAGAATTACTAATAGAAAACGACAGAGAACAGAAATCCCCTATATATGACGGCTCCATCTATAACATGGCAATAAAACCACAGAAAACTGCACAAATAGCAGTTCCCATTATAGGACTTTTTATTACAATCAATCCCTCCTGTCACTAGGCTGTAGAGAAAGGAAATTGAGCAGAAAACACCATCTCTGACAACCTACCAGACACATAGAACACAAGTACAATGGTAGATAGGTAAAAGATTTCACTTACGTTGGTTTGAGTCCTGGACGATAACCTTGAGGTTTTCTTTGAGTCGCTGGAATTGGAGTCCAATGATGTGAAGAAGCTGGATCTCTAAAATATATAAAGAGGAGAATAATGAGTCCAATCCCTCATCTATTGGTCTGTGCCCCCAACACACTGACAATTCCTATTAATAAGAGAAGTAGAATTCCAGCCTACATAGAAAATATTGTACTTACCCTTAAAATCTATATCCTGGATGACGTCCACAGATTTTTTATATTCGGACGCAATTTCGGATATAGCATATTTATCTGGAAGGAAAATAATGGCACATTACTAATTTATCTAATATCTGCGGTATCTATCTAGGCTCTATCTAGAGATTTCATAAAACAGAAATAATAGTAATAATACAATTACCCAGTATCCCGACTTCATCCTCAAGGTAGTCCAGGACTTTTTTCTCTGCGGCTTTGGCAAACCGCTTGATGTTCACATAAGCTTCTATTGAGTCAATATCATCGACTTGGCTTTCGATAAAGGTGTTGAATTTATCCATAGCCATTTTCCCCTGGAGTCGCATGGAATGCAACAGAGAGATTGTCCGATGAAGACAGATGTTACCAGCAGTAGAAGCCACATGGTCTGGATAGAACCAGGCATTTTTTGTAGAATCGCTTCCAGTAGCAAATAATCGCTAAGGACGCAAGAGAACAGAACTATGTCCCACTGAGAAGACAACAGCACTGCACAGGTTAGAGCTTCAGGCACTAGTTAAGGGACACTGTCTTTATGACATCACTGTATGATGTCACCGGGATATGCAAATGAGGAACACATAAGCCAACGGATTGGTGGAAAATGCAATTGTGACATCATCACATGAATATGTAAATTAGGCTCTGGAGCACATAAGCCATTGCATTGGTGGAAAATGTAATTATGACATCATCATATGCAAATAATGCTCTGGAACATGAGATGTTAAAGTAAAAAAAAATGTTTCATTGAAATCTAAGTCACAGATAATACATATAATGACTTTATTACCAGAATATACATATCAGACATGGGTAACAGAACATGTACCACCTGTATATTCCACCAAGCAATAGCTCGACTGTTATAATATATTTAAATTTTATCAGATTTTTATTTTTTAAACAATATCACTACAGATGAGCGAATTTCTCAAAAATTCAATTCAGACGGTTCACCGAATATCCCAAAAGATTCAATTCAATCTGAATTTATTCATGACGAATCAGGTTAAATAAACTGCTATTTCCTGGCTGCTGAGAGCCTGTATAGTAGTGTAGAACACTGTGCATTGGAGAAACATGCATAGGGAGTCCACTATGCTAGTGAAACAGTACTGTGAGTCAGTATGACACGCAAATGACTGAAGTCATTCTTAGAATCACTTCACACTATACTTATTTGGTCAGTTACGGGGCCAAAACTGACCAAATAACTCAAGTGTGAACTCAGCCTTACAGGTCAATGTTAGCGCCAGGTATAAAGAACTGTGCAATGGCCCAAGATTCTACTATAGAGTGAAAGAGCGCAGTCCTTTCACACCGTCGTCAGCTGATTCCACATAGATTTCTACAGAACCCGTTCTGTTACATGCTGAGACGAGTAGTGACCCCCTGACAGAGTGGAAAGGGTTTCAGCAGTAAGTTTGTATTGAAGTCACTGATTAAATCTCTGATCCGTCAGAACAATTACCCAGAAAAAACGGATCCTGTTGCATCAGTTGTCATCCGTTTGAGCCATTTCCGTCTGAGATTGTTTTATTTTTATGGAAAATGCATGCAGGACTTTTTTCCCATCTAAAAAAACGGCAAACGTCGGGGCTGGTGCACAATGGGTAATGTGTGAATTGTGTTGTTACTTTGCCACAGATTTTTTCAACTGCAGTTGCACTCTATTGAGGTCATTTATCAAACTGGTGTAAAGTAGAACTGGCTTAGTTGCTCATAGCAATCAATCAGATTCTACCTTTCATTTTCCAAAGAAGCTGTGAAAAATGAAAGGTGGAATCTGATAGGTTGCTATGGGCAACTAAGCCAGTTCTACTTGAATGAAAAAAATGAATGTCCAGAAAAATAGTTAACTGGGAAATGCCCTCTGTTGCAGATCCACCAAATCTCGGGCTCCTTTTCTGTCATCCAAGATGGTCGCACTCCTTCTCAGACTGCCTGGTGCACACTCTGGATCCGTATCCCAAGTCCCTTCCTGCCTGTCCGTCCTTATTCTTGGATTGGACAGTACTGTTCACATGAGATGTGATGGCCAATCCGAGGGCAGCAGGATGGTGTGTCATGGACTATAGATGCACAGTATGCATCAGGTCGTTTGAGAAGGGGTGCAGCCATCTTGGATGACAGAAAAGGAGCCCAAGAACTGAAGGATCTGTAGCTAAAAAGATGAAAAGGAGGACACCAGGTAACAGCACTGTTTCTGCCCCAGTTAATGTGAATTCTTTTTTTGAACCAAAGGGTCGCTTTAAAGGGAATCTGTCAGCAGTAGAGATGAGCGAACACCTGGATGTTCGGGTTCGAGAGGTTCGGCCGGACTTCCGGAAAATGTCCGGGTTCGTGATCCGAACTCAACCCGAACTTCATCCCGAACCCGAACCCCATAGAAGTCAATGGGGACCCGAACTTTTGGGCACTAAAAAGGCTGTAAAAGACTCCCGGAAAGGGCTAGAGGGCTGCAAAAGGCAGCAAAATGTAGGTAAATCCCCTGCAAACAAATGTAGATAGGGAAATGATGACTTAACATAAAATAAAATAAAATTAACCAATATTAATTGGAGTTAGGTCCCATAGCACAGAATCAGGCTTCAAATCACCCACCAATGGAGAAGGTCGCTACTATTATTTCGACCCCAGCATCCAGACAAAGGAGAGAGGTCCCATAGCAGAGAATCTGGCATCATATCAACCACCACAGGAGAAGGCCACTTTCAGTGACTTAGGCCTTAGCACCCAGACAGAGGAGACATGTCAGATAGCACAAACATTACATTTATACCATCCAGCACAGGAGAAGGCCACTTTTAGTTACTTTGACCCCTGCACCCAGAAAGAGGAGAGAGGCCCCACAGCACATATTCAGGCATCATATCACCCACCACAGGAGTAGGCCACCATTTAGTTAATTTGACCCCTGCACCCATGTCAGCTGGTACAAGCATCAGTTTCACATCACCCAGCACAAGAGAAGGCCACTTTGAGAGACTTTGACCCCTGCACCCAGACGGAGGAGAGAGGTTTTCACAGCAGAGAATCAGGCATTTAGATCACCCACCACAGGAGTAGGCCACCATTTAATGGGACCCCGGCAACCATGTCAGATGGCACAAGCATCAGTTTCACATCACCCAGCACAAGAGAAGGCCACTTTGAGAGACTTTGACCCCTGCACCCAGACGGAGGAGAGAGGTTTCACAGCAGAGAATCAGGCATTTAGATCACCCACCACAGGAGTAGGCCACCATTTAATGGGACCCCGGCAACCATGTCAGATGGCACAAGCATCAGTTTCACATCACCCAGCACAAGAGAAGGCCACTTTGAGAGACTTTGACCCCTGCACCCAGACGGAGGAGAGAGGTTTCACAGCAGAGAATCAGGCATTTAGATCACCCACCACAGGAGTAGGCCACCATTTAATGGGACCCCGGCAACCATGTCAGATGGCACAAGCATCAGTTTCACATCACCCAGCACAAGAGAAGGCCACTTTGAGAGACTTTGACCCCTGCACCCAGACGGAGGAGAGAGGTTTCACAGCATAGAATCAGGCATTTAGATCACCCACCACAGGAGTAGGCCACCATTTAATGGGACCCCGGCAACCATGTCAGATGGCACAAGCATCAGTTTCACATCACCCAGCACAAGAGAAGGCCACTTTGAGAGACTTTGACCCCTGCACCCAGACGGAGGAGAGAGGTTTCACAGCAGAGAATCAGGCATTTAGATCACCCACCACAGGAGTAGGCCACCATTTAATGGGACCCCGGCAACCATGTCAGATGGCACAAGCATCAGTTTCACATCACCCAGCACAAGAGAAGGCCACTTTGAGAGACTTTGACCCCTGCACCCAGACGGAGGAGAGAGGTTTCACAGCAGAGAATCAGGCATTTAGATCACCCACCACAGGAGTAGGCCACCATTTAATGGGACACCGGCAACCATGTCAGATGGCACAAGAATCAGTTTCACATCACCCAGCACAAGAGAAGGCGACTTTGAGAGACTTTGACCCCTGCACCCAGACGGAGGAGAGAGGTCCCACAGCAGAGAATCAGGCATCATGTCAACCACCACAGGAGTAGGCCACCTTTTGTTTCTTTGACCCCTGCACCCAGACGGAGGAGAGAGGTCCCACAGCAGAGATTCAGGCATTTATATCAGCCAGCACAGGAGAAGGCCGCTTTCAGTGACTTAGGCCTTAGCACCGACACAGAGGAGACAGGTCAGATAGCACAAGCATCAGTTTCACATCAACCACCACAGGAGAAGGGCACTTTTAGAGACTTTGACCCCTGCAGCCACACGGAGGAGAGAGGTCCCACAGCAGAGATTCAGGCATTTATATCAGCCAGCACAGGAGAAGGCCGCTTTTAGTGACTTAGGCCTTAGCACCGACACAGAGGAGACAGGTCAGATAGCACAAGCATCAGTTTCACATCAACCACCACAGGAGAAGGGCACTTTTAGAGACTTTGACCCCTGCACCCAGAAAGAGGAGAGAGGTCCCACAGCAGAGAATCAGGCATCATGTCAACCACCACAGGAGTAGGCCACCTTTTGTTTCTTTGACCCCTGCACCCAGAAAGAGGAGAGAGGTCCCACAGCAGAGATTCAGGCATTTATATCAGCCAGCACAGGAGAAGGCCGCTTTCAGTGACTTAGGCCTTAGCACCGACATAGAGGAGACAGGTCAGATAGCATAAGCATCAGTTTCACATCAACCACCACAGGAGAAGGGCAATTTTAGAGACTTTGACCCCTGCACCCAGAAAGAGGAGAGAGGTCCCACAGCAGAGAATCAGGCATCATGTCAACCACCACAGGAGTAGGCCACCTTTTGTTTCTTTGACCCCTGCACCCAGAAAGAGGAGAGAGGTCCCACAGCAGAGATTCAGGCATTTATATCAGCCAGCACAGGAGAAGGCCGCTTTCAGTGACTTAGGCCTTAGCACCGACACAGAGGAGACAGGTCAGATAGCACAAGCATCAGTTTTTTGAATCAGATACGTCTTTATTGAAAGGAAACAGTTTTCCATTTTTATCATAATAACAAAAGTCATAGGACCAAATAGAATTACAGAAGACTTCATGGTACATGTGATCAATAAGTAGAGTACAAACCATGAATAAAACAACGTGAAAGTCCAGGTAGACATCCGTACCCCTCATATGATCCCAGGTATACATTACATATTGGCCCCACCAAACCAATTAACAATCCCCCCTCCCCCCAGTCCCTAATACAGACATGGTAAACATGATGTCAAATAAAAGAAAAGAAAATAAAACTCTCCTCTTGCAGTTTACCTATACAGATTGTAATAGCAAGCAACTATTAGTCTGCATACCTCATAGTATCCCTCCCTCGGGGTGTCGGCACCTCACATACAGTACAGAGTAAGCAATCACACCCACCATACATACCAACCCATCACATCACTCATCCATTTCCATTACCAAACACTCAGTCCAACTGGTATCAAACATCCCTCTACACCTTGTATATCAATATCCTTGGTATATCTCCTCTTCCCACCCACAGCCACTTATCTAAGACTTAAAGGGCCTCTAGATCAGTGTTTCCCAACCAGTGTGCCTCCAGATGTTGCAAAACTACAACTCCAAGCATACCCGGACAGCCTTTGGCTGTTCAGGCATGCTGGGAGTTGTAGTTTTGCAACAGCTGGAGGCACACTGGTTGGGAAACACTGCTCTAGATAGCGCCAACCATGAACTGCAGCATCCCGACTTGTCTATCCAAGGACCCCATATCGCCTCGAATTTAGAGAGACAATTACGTTTTTGATATACACCTCTTTCCAAGCGTATCACCGCATTGAGTCTACAGATATATTCAGACAGTTCCGGGGGTACCCCTGAATCCATTTTGCAGCCAATGTTTTGCGTGCTTGATATAGCATTCTATTGATACCAATAGTTACTACTGACTGTAAGTTGTCGTCGGGTAAAATACCTAACAAGCAAATTTTAGGATCCAAGGTAAGATTACAGCTATGAACTTTATTCACCAACTGTATCACACCCTTCCAGTAGCCCAACAGTGCAGGGCATCCCCATATCATGTGCAATAGATCAGCCTCAGGGTATCAACATTTAGGGCAATCCGGATTGTCCCTATACCCCACCTTAAATAGAAATTTAGGAGTTTTGTATACTCTGTGAAGTAGATACAAGTGGGATAAACGCGCAGCTTCACTAAGAGACAGCATGGGAGTAAGTTCTAATGCAGCATCCCACTGCTCATCCGTGATACTACCCACATCCCTCTCCCATCGCTGCCGGATTGTAAGAGGGAATTTCTTTATAAACTCCACGAGTAGAGCCTGGTAAATCTTAGAGATAAACCCTTTCACCGGCCCTCTACTGACCGCATAATTTAACAAGGCATTAGAGTCAGACGTAATAGCACAAATTTTTGATTGTGCATACAGGGCATGCCGAAGTTGAAGATATTTATAAAACTGGTTCGACTGTAGCCCAAATTCCGAACATAATTGTTGATATTGTTTCAAGATCCCAGCAGAGTATAGGTGACCTAGATTCCAAATCCCCTTGTTTTCCCATACTGAGAACCCATTTAGACCAGATAATTCTTTAAGTGAGGAGTTATTCCAGATTGGCGTAAGGGATAGAAAGCCAGACTCCCCAAGAATATCCCTCACCTTCACCCACACCTTACTCATAAGTTGCAATATTGGCAAGTCAGCAGCCCTCGTCTTTACACCACCATCCACCACTACCAGGGGAGGAGACCTACAAGCATCAGTTTTACATCAACCACCACAGGAGAAGGGCACTTTTAGAGACTTTGACCCCTGCAGCCACACGGAGGAGAGAGGTCCCACAGCAGAGATTCAGGCATTTATATCAGCCAGCACAGGAGAAGGCCGCTTTCAGTGACTTAGGCCTTAGCACCGACACAGAGGAGACAGGTCAGATAGCACAAGCATCAGTTTCACATCAATCACCACAGGAGAAGGGCACTTTTAGAGACTTTGACCCCTGCACCCAGAAAGAGGAGAGAGGTCCCACAGCAGAGAATCAGGCATCATGTCAACCACCACAGGAGTAGGCCACCTTTTGTTTCTTTGACCCCTGCACCCAGAAAGAGGAGAGAGGTCCCACAGCAGAGAATCAGGCATTTCGATCACCCACCACAGGAGAAGGCCGCTTTCAGTGACTTTGGCCCCCTGCACCCACACAAAGGAGACATGTCAGACAGCACAAGTATAACATTCATATCACCCAGCACAGCAGGAGAAGGACACTTTCATGTACTTTGGCCCCGGCACCCAGACAGAGGGAAGGTTCATTCAACTCTGGGTTGCACCACAAGATCCTACTTAATTTTAAAAATTGATTTTTCAATGAAGAAGTGGCCAGGAGTACAAGACAACATGGTTTAAGGCAGTTATTAAGGACTACTCTGCACAAGGGAGGGTCAGGTCTTGTGGGATCCATGCCTGGTTCATTTTTATAAATGTCAGCTTGTCCACGTTGGCTGCGGACAGGCGGCTGCGTTTGTCAGTAATGACGCCCCCTGCCGTGCTGAATACACGTTCAGATAAAACGCTGGCCGCCGGGCAGGCCAGCACCTCCAAGGCATAACATGCTAATTCTGGCCACGTGGACAATTTGGAAACCCAGAAGTTGAATGGGGCCGAACCATCCGTCAGTACGTGGAGTTGTGTGCAGACGTACTGTTCAACCATGTTAATGAAATGTTGCCTCCTGCTAACACGTTCCGTATCAGGTGGTGGGGCAGTTAGCTGTGGCGTGGAGACAAAACTTTTCCACATTTCTGCCATGCTAACCCTGCCCTCAGAGGAGCTGGCCGTGACATTGCTGCGTGGGCGACCTCTAGCTCCTCCTCTGCCTTGGCCTTCCACCTGTTCCCCTGTGACAGTTGGGAATGCTCTCAGGAGCGCGTCTACCAGTGTGCGCTTGTACTCGCGCATCTTCCTATCACGCTCCAGTGCAGGAAGTAAAGTGGGCACATTGTCTTTGTACCGTGGATCCAGCAGGGTGGCCACCCAGTAGTCAGCACACGTTAAAATGTGGGCAACTCTGCTGTCATTGCGCAGGCACTGCAGCATGTAATCGCTCATGTGTGCCAGGCTCCCCAGAGGTAAGGACAAGCTGTCCTCTGTGGGAGGCGTATCGTCATCATCCTCTGTATCCCCCAGCCACGCACCAGGGATGTGCCTGCGCTGTGCTGGGTGCCACCCCGCTGTGAACCTGCTTCATCCTCATCCTCCTCCACCTCCTCCTCATCCTCCTCGTCCTCCAGTAGTGGTCCCTGGCTGGCCACATTTGTACCTGCCCTCTGCTGTTGCAAAAACCTCCCTCTGAGCCACTTCTAACAGACTGGCCTGAAAGTGCTAAAAATGACCCGTCATCCTCCTCCTCCTCCTCCTGGCCCTGGCCCACCTCCTCTTCCATCATCGCCCTAAGCGTTTTCTCTAGGAGACATAGAATTGGTATCGTCACGCTGATAACAGTGGCATCGCCACTGGCCATGTTGGTGGCGTACTCTAAACAGCGCAACAGGGCACACAGGTCTCGCATGGAGGCCCAATCATTGGTGGTGAAGTGGTGCTGTTCCGCAGTGCGACTGACCCGTGCGTGCTGCAGCTGAAACTCCACTATGGCCTGCTGCTGCTCGCACAGTCTCTCCAGCATGTGCAAGGTGGAGTTCCACCGGGTGGGCACGTCGCATATTAGGCGGTGAGCGGGAAGGCCGAAGTTCCGCTGTAGCGCTGACAGGCGAGCAGCGGCAGGATGTGAACGCCGGAAGCGCGCACAGACGGCCCGCACTTTATGCAGCAGCTCTGACATGTCTGGGTAGTTGTCAATGAACTTTTGCACCACCAAATTCAGCACATGCGCCAGGCAAGGGATGTGCGTCAAACCGGCTAGTCCCAGAGCTGCCACGAGATTTCGCCCATTATCGCACACCACCAGGCCTGGCTTGAGGCCCACCGGCAGCAACCACTGGTCGGTCTGTTGTTCAATACCCCGCCACAACTCCTGCGCGGTGTGGGGCCTGTCCCCCAAACATATGCGTTTCAGAATGGCCTGCTGACGT
The DNA here is from genome assembly GCA_033119425.1 of Bufotes viridis. Taxonomy (NCBI): domain Eukaryota; kingdom Metazoa; phylum Chordata; class Amphibia; order Anura; family Bufonidae; genus Bufotes; species Bufotes viridis. The sequence goes on from CM065590.1 coordinate 184,850,569, forward strand.
TTACCCGGGCTGTGCTGAAGTTGGTGGTGAAGGTGTGTGGCTGACTGGATGAGCTGGTGGAAGCAGAGGAGGAGGAGGAGGAAGCCGAGTAGGAGGAGGAGGCTACAGGAGGCAAAGAATGATGCCCTGTGATCCTTGGCGGCGGAAGGACGTGCGCCAAGGAACTCTCCGCCTGGGGCCCAGCCGCCACTACATTTACCCAGTGTGCAGTTAGGGAGATATAGCGTCCCTGGCCGTGCTTACTGGTCCACGTATCTGTGGTTAGGTGGACCTTGCCACAAATGGCGTTGCGCAGTGCACACTTGATTTTATCGGACACTTGCATGTGCAGGGAAGGCACGGCTGTCTTGGAGAAGTAGTGGCGGCTGGGAACCACATACTGGGGGACAGCCATGGCCATCAGCTGTTTGAAGCTGTCTGTGTCCACCAGCCGGAATGACAGCATTTCAAAGGCCAGTAGTTTAGAAATGCTGGCATTCAGGCCAAGGGCTCAAGGGTGACTAGGTGGGAATTTGCGCTTCCTCTCAAAGGTTTGAGAGATGGAGAGCTGAACGCTGCTGTGTGAAATAGTGGAGACGCTAGGTAACGGTGGCGGTGGTGGTGGTGGTGTCGGTGGCACATCCTCTGTTTGCTGCTCGGCAGGTGGAAACATTCCTCTCGAGGCGGAAGCCGAGGCAGCAGCGCTAGAGGGAGCAGGGGGAGCCTGAGCGGGTTCCTTGTTTTTAAGGTGTGTCCTCCACTGCAGTTCATGCTTTGCATGTAGATGCCTGATCATGCAGGTGGTGCTCAGGTTAAGAATGTTAATGCCTCGCCTCAGGGTCTGATGGCACAGCGTGCAAACCACTCTGGTCTTGTCCTCAGCACATTGTTTGAAGAAGTGCCATGCCAGGGAACTCCTTGAAGATGCCTTTGGGGTGCTGGGTCCCTGTTGGCGCTGGCCAATAGCAGGCGAACTCTCTGGACGGCGGCTGTTCTGCTTTTGCCCCTGCTCCCTCTTTGGCTTCGCTGTTGTCTCGGTCTCACCACTGCCTCTTCCTCTGAACTATTTAAGTCAGCGGCACGACCTTCAGTCCATGTGGGGTCTAAGACCTCATCGTCCTCTGCATCGTCTTCCACCCACTCGTCCTCCCTGACCTCCTCCTGTTCAGTCTGCACACTGCAATAAGACGCGGCAGTGGGCACCAGTGTTTTGTCATCATCAGAGACTCGGTCACTCTGCTGTGGTGGTATTCCCATGTCCTCATCATCTGGATACATAAGTGGTTGTGCGTCAGTGCATGGAATGTCTTCCACCGCTGGGGAAGGGCTAGGTGGACGCCCTGGAAAACCGTGGGAGCAGAGTCTTCAAACAGAATAAGAGACTGCTGCATAACTTGAGGCTCAGCCAGTTTCCCTGATATGCATGGGGGTGATGTGACAGACTGATGGGCTTGGTTTTCAGGTGCCACCTGTGCGCTTCCGTAGAAGACTGGGCGGAAGACAATGTGGTGAACGTGCTGGAAGCACTGTCGGCTACCCAATCGACTAATGCCTGTACCTGCTCAGGCCTTACCATCCTCATAACGGCATTGGGCCCCACCAAATATCGCTGTAAATTCTGCCGGCTACTTGAGGGAGTTGGTTCACTACTTTGTGCGCCTGAGGCCGAACGGCCACATTCTCTGCCAGCAACAGAGGCTCCACGGACACCACCACGACCACGTCCTCGTCCCTTAATAGAATGTTTCCTCATTGTTGCGATTCAACTCGCACCACAATAAAATATATTATTTTTTAGCCCCAAAATTCCCACACTGGAAGATATAATTCCTTTTTCCGGTATTAATTACAAGAAGACTGCTGCAAATTGGACACCAGAATTTTTAATATGCTAGTTTTGGTACATAGATTCCCACACGGGAGATATAATTCCTTTTACAGGAGTGAAAACGTGAGGCCTACTGTTTCTGGTCTAACAAACACCAGATTGATTAAATTGGCTTTTTTCACCAAAATTACAACACTGGACAATAATGCCTTTTGCGGTATTAATTACAAGAAGACTGCTGCAAATTGGACACCAGAATTTTTAAAATGCTAGTTTTGGTACATAGATTCCCACACGGGGAGATATAATTCCTTTTACAGGAGTAAAACGTGAGGCCTACTGTTTCTGGTCTAACAAACACCAGATTGATTAAATTGGCCTTTTTTTAGTCACCATAAGATTACTACACACTGGGACAGATAATGCTATTTTCCTTGATTACTACAGGAGTAAAAACGTGAGGCCTACTGTTTCTGGTCTAACAAACACCAGATTGATTAAATTGGCCTTTTTTTCACCAAAATTACAACACTGGACAATAATGCCTTTTGCGGTATTAATTACAAGAAGACTGCTGCTAATTGGGCACCAGAATTTTTAAAATGCTAGTTTGTGTACATAAATTCCCACACTGGAATATATAATTCCTTTTTCCGGTATTAATTACAAGAAAACTGCTGCAAATTGGACACCAGAATTTTTAATATGCTAGTTTTGGTACATAGTTTCCCACACGGGAGATATAATTCCTTTTACAGGAGTGAAAACGTGAGGCCTACTGTTTCTGGTCTAACAAACACCAGATTGATTAAATTGGCCTTTTTTCACCAAAATTACAACACTGGACAATAATGCCTTTTGCGGTATTAATTACAAGAAGACTGCTGCTAATTGGGCACCAGAATTTTTAAAATGCTAGTTTGTGTACATAAATTCCCACACTGGAATATATAATTCCTTTTCCGGTATTAATTACAAGAAAACTGCTGCAAATTGGACACCAGAATTTTTAATATGCTAGTTTTGGTACATAGATTCCTACACGGGAGATATAATTCCTTTTACAGGAGTGAAAACGTGAGGCCTACTGTTTCTGGTCTAACAAACACCAGATTGATTAAATTGGCCTTTTTTCACCAAAATTACAACACTGGACAATAATGCCTTTTGCGGTATTAATTACAAGAAGACTGCTGCAAATTGGACACCAGAATTTTTAAAATGCTAGTTTTGGTACATAGATTCCCACACGGGAGATATAATTCCTTTTACAGGAGTGAAAACGTGAGGCCTACTGTTTCTGGTCTAACAAACACCAGATTGATTAAATTGGCCTTTTTTTCACCAAAATTACAACACTGGACAATAATGCCTTTTGCGGTATTAATTACAAAGACTGCTGCAAATTGGACACCAGAATTTTTAAATGCTAGTTTTGGTACATAGATTCCCACACGGGAGATATAATTCCTTTTACAGGAGTAAATACGTGAGGCCTACTGTTTCTGGTCTAACAAACACCAGATTGATTAAATTGGCCTTTTTTTCACCAAAATTATAACACTGGACAATGTAATGCCTTTTTGCGGTATTAATTCCTTTTTACAGGAGTAAAAACGTGAGACCTACTGTTTCTGGTCTAACAAACACCAGATTGATTAAAATTACAACACTGGACGATATAATGCCTTTTTGCGGTATTAATTACAAGAGGACTGCTGGTATTTCAGAACACCGGAATTTTTAAAATGCTAGTTTTGCTAGATAAATTTCCCACACTGGGAGAAATATTGCCTAAGCCTTTTTACAGTATTAATTACAACAGGAGTGCTTCTTCTGGTCTAACACCAGAATAATTTTATTATTACGGTGAAAGCTTTTTTTAATTTATATTTCTGGCACATAAAAAAATAATATTTCTGGCTGACAGTATTGGACTCGGCTGTAGTGGCACTGGCTAGCCTAGCTGGAACAGCACATTCATGGGATTTGCTATCCAAGTGGGTTACTTTCAGTTTCACCACTGATATATTAAATATCTTTGCAGTTAGTATGGGTGACACAAGCACAGCCAAACCCCTGATGTAGTATATCTATGAAAAAATCGACTATTACATGAGATTAATGGACGTTGTGGCAGCTTTTGCTGTAGAACCACAAGTCCCAAAATAGCCGCTGCCTATCAGCCCAGTAACATGTGCCAGAAAACGGTCTGCCCAGCCAGAAAAAAATTGACTTTGACTGAGCAGCTGAATCGCTGTTGTTCTGATTCACAGGTGTAGATTTTACACTTCTTTGGAGCTTTGGTTTAGACTCTGTGGCAGCTTGTGCTGGCGCACCACAAGTCCCAAAATGGCCAACGCCGGTCAGCCCAGTTACATGTGCCAGTAAAAATCGCTCTGGCCAGTCTCAACAAAATAGTGACTTTCAGTGAACAGCTCAGCTGAGTTGTTCTGATGCACAGGTGTAGAAAGGTAGATCATTCAATCACTTCTTTATCCCTGCCTATCTCGCCCTCACAGAAGCTGCATCCTCTCCCTACACTAGTCAGAGCAGTGTGACGTGCGGCGCTACGTGACTCCAGCTTAAATAGAGGCTGGGTCACATGCTGCACTTGGCCAATCACAGCCATGCCATTAGTAGGCATGGCTGTGATGGGCTCTTAGGGCAAGAAGTAAACGCTAGCTGATTGGCTGCTATGCAGCCCTTCAGAAAGCGGGAAGAAATCGACGAACAACGGACCCCAACCCGAACTTTTTGAAAATGTCCGTGTTCGGGTCCGTGTCACGGACACCCCAAAATTCGGTACGGACCCGAACGATTTTCGAACTGTTCGCTCAACACTAGTCAGCAGTTTTCTGCTGCCTTCACTTTAAATCCTAACAGCTCCAGCACATGCCAATGAGTCCTGATATTCATGAGCTCACCACTCTCCCCGCCCACCTGCCTCTGATTGGCAGATTTTCTACTGAATCAGCAGCAGGTGGGCGGGAAAACAGGAGCTCATGAATATTCAGGACTCCTCATTATGTGCTGGAGCTGTTCAGTACAATATTTTGGCAAAATGGCTGAGTCAATTAAAGAAAGGGACCCAGTATTTTGCTAAGGGGATCTGTCACTAGTTTATGTTACCCTTAGTTAGAATACCATAAAACTAGTGACAGATTAAGGCATTTTACTGTTATACACTGTATTTCTGGGAATCCATAGAGGGCTTAGCTTACCGACCCCACAGATGTCTTAGTGTTAGAATGTCAGAAGATAGGTAATGAGGTCCTTATGAATAGAACTATATTCCTAACTGCTTTTATGTACTCCACATACATTTGGATGTATGAGTATATTAGATTTTTACTTCCCTACACCTCTGCTACATTTTTCCTTTCCACGATTGTTGATAAATGACAGAAACCAATGATTAAACACCACATAGTATAAAATAAGAATATCATAAAGCGTCCTCTTCCTAGGCCAGTGATGTCACGGTTAACGGTCACACGGCCTATATGCAACTCAGTCCCATTCATGTGAATGGGCTTGGGCTGCCATACCAAGTACAGCCACTATACAATGAACAGCACTCTGTGCTTGATCAGCTGAGTGCTAGGAACCCCCACCCAGGCTCGGACTGGCCCACAGGGTTACAGGGAATCCTCCGGTGGGCCCCTGAGCAAGGTGGGCCCCTAGTCTCACACCCCTGCACAAGTGGAACATAAAACATTAGATTTACTGCACTACATACATATATTCAATGTACAGCACCTCAACCAGCCTATGTTGCACTCGCACTTGCCAGCTCCTTCACTCAGTACGCCTGCGCCGACTGAGGAACGTTACGGCACAGGCGCGGGAATTTAGAAGCAGACGGGGCCAGCGGGAGGAGGAGAGCACTCGCTGGCCCTGTCTATCAAGAGGAGATGGAAAAATGTCGTCGTGTGAACGTAGCCTAATGTCGGCTAATGAAAATTGCACAGTTGGGGGTGACAGAAGCCCTTTAACTAATGTGTATGTAAGTCCTGATGAGTTTTATAATGTTTTTTTCCATTACTTGGATAACCCCTTTAAGTATTTTACATTGAAGCCCAGGAGCTTGAAGTTACTCATCTAGATGTAGAGAGGTTTCCTAATTAAGACTTGTTTCCACTCAGTCAAAGTTATATCGATAGAGATCTGGAAACTGGTGCTGGGATGAAGAATAAAAATGATGCTCGATCCTCCTGGTCTATCTATGATATAGTCTCTGTAGTTCTTGTTCCATGTATGGTCATTTAAGGTGAGGGAAACAAAAGAAACACTGCAGTCAGGATTTTTGTGGGTTTTTTTTTTATTTTTTGGGGGGAGAAGGGAGGGAAGAAATGGGGAAGGGAAGGTTATTTTTGTTTTTTTGGGAAATATTTTTGTTTATTTTTTTTTAATGGAGAGGATTAAGGAGAGAAGAGGAAAGGAGAAGTAGGGGAAGGGAAGATTATTTTTGTTTTTTCATATTTAAGTAAGGGATTTTTAGTTTTCAGTTGTTTTTGGTGGCAGTAGTTCAGGATGGTGCTTGACTGTTGGCCTTTACACTGGCTCTTTTTCCGGAGGCTCTCTAGATTTCATTTTCCTCCTCCAGAATATGCAGACGCTAAAAAAGAAGATCAATCAGTTATTTAATATCCGCTATTTAAATGTGAGCTCTGAATGAAATGTGTGCACAGATCCTCCAATGTGTTCTCGTTACATTATAACATATCTGACCTTGTAATATGCGCCAAATTTATCATGAAGCCTTCAGCACTGTGATAAATCTGGCGCACCTTATGACTGCCTGGACTAAGTTTACGCTGTGTAAATATTAAGCAGCAATAATACGCTAGCTCCATAGAGTATCTTATAAATGCTACCTACCATATGCCAGCGATCAACATGATGGTGACGGAGCCGGCCACAGATATTGCTGTGAGGGAAGCATTGCTATTATGGAGCTCCTCTAGAAGTGGCGACTCAGGCGCTGTGATGTCAAGCACATCAGGAAGTGTAGGGCGAGAATGGTATTTTTCTATCGCCTGTTCCGATCCACTGATAACTAAATGAGGAAAACAATTACATTAACAGTTCATACCATGAAGAGAATGATACTGACTTTGTAGTGTATCTTATATATGACATAATATTATATATTTTTCTGAATTGTCTGTATCATGGCGGCTCAGAAGCACTGTCAAAACGAAGAGTGGCTCCAAAATACGGAAGCGGCTTAAATTATCACTTTATAGGTTTTTCCTTACAAATACTAATCTAAAATAACCCCAAATTATAGGTGACAGTTCAGATTTTCAGAACTAGATCCTTTCTCACTAATTAACACCTATAAGCAGATATGAATCCCATGTATCTAAGTATTACCACCCAGCATAGTGCCAGTAATAATATGTCCTCACCTGCCACATTGTAGATTATCTTACTCACTGGCACTTCAGAGTCCAGGATGGTGGTACACGTGTACCGGCCGGAGTCCCCCTTCAGTACACCCTTGATCACTAGGTAGGGCTCCCGTGTGATTTTGGGTTCGTGTTCATGATGCTAGAGAGATAATATAGAGAACTGTGAGAACCTCATATGTCACAATTACTTAACCCTTTAAGGACTCGGGGTTTTTTCATTTTTGCATTTTCGTTTTGCGCTCCATGCCTTCCGAGAGCCATAACTTTTTTATTTTTACGTTCACATGGCCATATGAGGGCTTTATTTTTGCGGGACAAGTTGTACTTTCCAACGCCACCATTTAATATTGCATACGATGTAGTGGGAAGCGGGAAAAAAATTCCAAATGGGGTGAAATTGCAAAAAAAAAAAAATTCTACCACAATTTTACGGGTTTTTAAATTACGACGTTTGATGTGAGATAAAACTGACCATTTAGTTTTATTCTACAGGTCAGTACGAATCCGGCGATACCCAATATGTATAGTTTTTCTTGCGTTTTGATAGTGAAAAAAATTCAAAAGTGGAAATTTTTTATTTTTTTATTTTTGTCGCCATATTTTGACCCCTATAACTTTTTTTGTAATTAAGTGTATGGCATTGTATGGGGCTTATTTTTTGTGGGCGATCTGAACTTTTAGTTGATACCATTATGGGGTGTGTAGGACTTTTTGATCACTTTTTATTTAATTTTTTTGAGGAAATGAAGCGTTCAAAAATGGCGAATCCGCCATTTGGGCTTTTTCCGTTTTTCTGTTTATCGTATGGGAATATATTTTTATATTTTTATACCACGGGCGTTTTCGCACATTATGACACCCATGATGTGTATTTTTAAAAAAATTATTATTTTATTTTTAATTTTGGGGAAAGGGGGTGATTTGAATTTTTAGGTTTTTTTATTTATTTTTTTATTTTTTCATTTCTTTTATTTTTCTTTTACACTGTTATATAGGTCCCATAGGGACCTATATAAATCAGTCATCTGATTGCTTCTAACATAAACTCCAATACACTTGTATTGGAGTTTATGAGATTTTACTACTTTCCTATGAAGCCCTATTGCTAACAAGGGCTCCATAGGAAATAGTAAGTGATAGCCTCATGCTGAATGAAAGGCTTGAGGCTATCCCTTACAGCGCTCCGATTCTCCCGATCACCACTAGGGGAGCCGGAGAGCTGCCGAAAGTTTTACTTTCGGTTTTAAGCGTGCGCAGAGATGCCGTGGTCAGGATTGACCACGGCATCTGCTGGGTTAAATGATTGCGATCGGCATCGCTGTCGGCCGCGATCATTAGCCGCGGGGGTCAGCTACAGGAAACAGCCGGACCCCCGCAGCGATCGCGCCCACAGAGGGCAGGAGCGGGCGCCATACTTAGGGATCGGACCCATGACGTACCCATACGTCATGGGTCCTTAAGGGGTTAAAATTCATTGTCATTATTATTAAGACAAAAATAGATAACTGATGATAATTTGCTGACATGACATACCATGGGTAAATGCTAACATAGGTAAAAGGACTTCCTGATAAATGTTTTGGGTAATGAAGGAAAAGGTTTGGGAAGCGCTTCCTTAATATGATGGTCATATAACTTATTAACAATCTCCCAGTTTTATAATTATTTTGGGCATCTGCATTTCACTTACCAGGGTGAACACGTTCTGATAGGAGTCCTCCAGCCTCGAGTACCATTCAAAGCTGCAGTCCAGAATTAGTTCTTCATACTCTGGAACTTTGATATTTATCTCTAGAAAGAAGGAAAATGAAAGAAGATATTACAGAAGTAATTGTGTAGATTTTCTGTCCTGCATTTAAAGGGGTTGTCTCAATAACATGTCTCCTTCCATATGACGTAATAGAAAATATGGGCATCATAGAGGGGACTGATAGTAACTGATTATATTCTTCTGTCTCCTCACCTCCACAGTTTACAGTCTCTGCGAGATGAGACTTGTGGTCTTTACATGGAGAGCAGGACCGTCCAGTTTTCAGATCTGAGAGAAGAAGAAAGAAAGGAAATATGAGCCAAGCATTAAAGACACTTTATAATATTATAATAAATATGCTAATCATATGCTGGTATCTATCACCCCTCTGTCACCAGCACATGGGCAATATACTGTACAGGCTGCCATCACCCTTGTAGTCTGCTTATGGACAGAATCATATTAATGTAAATGTCCTCCTGCTTCAGGAAGTCTGATTCTCTGCCATGAACTATGAACTATTGGAAGTGACTGGAATATTTAGTGTAGAGTGAGGATTTGGGGTCTTATATTTTTACTG
>CM065590.1:184860625-184884580 GCA_033119425.1 Bufotes viridis
CCTTTAAGTCTTAGATAAGTGGCTGTGGGTGGGAAGAGGAGATATACCAAGGATATTGATGTACAAGGTGTAGAGGGATGTTTGATACCAGTTGGACTGAGTGTTTGGTAATGGAAATGGATGAGTGATGTGATGGGTTGGTATGTATGGTGGGTGTGATTGCTTACTCTGTATTGTATGTGAGGTGCCGACACCCCGAGGGAGGGATACTATGAGGTGTGCAGACTAATAGTTGCTTGCTATTACAATCTGTATATGTAAACTGCAAGAGGAGAGTTTTCTTTTCTTTTCTTTTATTTGACATCATGTTTACCATGTCTGTATTAGGGACTGGGGGCAGGGGGGATTGTTAATTGGTTTGGTGGGGCCAATATGTAATGTATACCTGGGATCATATGAGGGGTACGAATGTTTACCTGGACTTTCACGTTGTTTTATTCATGGTTTGTACTCTACTTATTGATCACATGTACCATGAAGTCTCCTGTAATTCTATTTGGTCCTATGACTTTTGTTATTATGATAAAAATGGAAAACTGTTTCCTTTTAATAAAGACTTATCTGATTCAAAAACTGATGCTTGTGCTATCTGACCTGTCTCCTCTGTGTCGGTGCTAAGGCCTAAGTCACTGAAAGCGGCCTTCTCCTGTGCTGGCTGATATAAATGCCTGAATCTCTGCTGTGGGACCTCTCTCCTCTTTCTGGGTGCAGGGGTCAAAGAAACAAAAGGTGGCCTACTCCTGTGGTGGTTGACATGATGCCTGATTCTCTGCTGTGGGACCTCTCTCCTCTTTCTGGGTGCAGGGGTCAAAGTCTCTAAAAGTGCCCTTCTCCTGTGGTGGTTGATGTGAAACTGATGCTTATGCTATCTGACCTGTCTCCTCTATGTCGGTGCTAAGGCCTAAGTCACTGAAAGCGGCCTTCTCCTGTGCTGGCTGATATAAATGCCTGAATCTCTGCTGTGGGACCTCTCTCCTCTTTCTGGGTGCAGGGGTCAAAGAAACAAAAGGTGGCCTACTCCTGTGGTGGTTGACATGATGCCTGATTCTCTGCTGTGGGACCTCTCTCCTCTTTCTGGGTGCAGGGGTCAAAGTCTCTAAAAGTGCCCTTCTCCTGTGGTGGTTGATGTGAAACTGATGCTTGTGCTATCTGACCTGTCTCCTCTGTGTCGGTGCTAAGGCCTAAGTCACTAAAAGCGGCCTTCTCCTGTGCTGGCTGATATAAATGCCTGAATCTCTGCTGTGGGACCTCTCTCCTCCGTGTGGCTGCAGGGTCAAAGTCTCTAAAAGTGCCCTTCTCCTGTGGTGGTTGATGTGAAACTGATGCTTGTGCTATCTGACCTGTCTCCTCTGTGTCGGTGCTAAGGCCTAAGTCACTGAAAGCGGCCTTCTCCTGTGCTGGCTGATATAAATGCCTGAATCTCTGCTGTGGGACCTCTCTCCTCCGTCTGGGTGCAGGGGTCAAAGAAACAAAAGGTGGCCTACTCCTGTGGTGGTTGACATGATGCCTGATTCTCTGCTGTGGGACCTCTCTCCTCCGTCTGGGTGCAGGGGTCAAAGTCTCTCAAAGTCGCCTTCTCTTGTGCTGGGTGATGTGAAACTGATTCTTGTGCCATCTGACATGGTTGCCGGTGTCCCATTAAATGGTGGCCTACTCCTGTGGTGGGTGATCTAAATGCCTGATTCTCTGCTGTGAAACCTCTCTCCTCCGTCTGGGTGCAGGGGTCAAAGTCTCTCAAAGTGGCCTTCTCTTGTGCTGGGTGATGTGAAACTGATGCTTGTGCCATCTGACATGGTTGCCGGGGTCCCATTAAATGGTGGCCTACTCCTGTGGTGGGTGATCTAAATGCCTGATTCTCTGCTGTGAAACCTCTCTCCTCCGTCTGGGTGCAGGGGTCAAAGTCTCTCAAAGTGGCCTTCTCTTGTGCTGGGTGATGTGAAACTGATGCTTGTGCCATCTGACATGGTTGCCGGGGTCCCATTAAATGGTGGCCTACTCCTGTGGTGGGTGATCTAAATGCCTGATTCTATGCTGTGAAACCTCTCTCCTCCGTCTGGGTGCAGGGGTCAAAGTCTCTCAAAGTGGCCTTCTCTTGTGCTGGGTGATGTGAAACTGATGCTTGTGCCATCTGACATGGTTGCCGGGGTCCCATTAAATGGTGGCCTACTCCTGTGGTGGGTGATCTAAATGCCTGATTCTCTGCTGTGAAACCTCTCTCCTCCGTCTGGGTGCAGGGTCAAAGTCTCTCAAAGTGGCCTTCTCTTGTGCTGGGTGATGTGAAACTGATGCTTGTGCCATCTGACATGGTTGCCGGGGTCCCATTAAATGGTGGCCTACTCCTGTGGTGGGTGATCTAAATGCCTGATTCTCTGCTGTGAAACCTCTCTCCTCCGTCTGGGTGCAGGGTCAAAGTCTCTCAAAGTGGCCTTCTCTTGTGCTGGGTGATGTGAAACTGATGCTTGTGCCATCTGACATGGTTGCCGGGGTCCCATTAAATGGTGGCCTACTCCTGTGGTGGGTGATCTAAATGCCTGATTCTCTGCTGTGAAAACCTCTCTCCTCCGTCTGGGTGCAGGGGTCAAAGTCTCTCAAAGTGGCCTTCTCTTGTGCTGGGTGATGTGAAACTGATGCTTGTACCAGCTGACATGGGTGCAGGGGTCAAATTAACTAAATGGTGGCCTACTCCTGTGGTGGGTGATATGATGCCTGAATATGTGCTGTGGGGCCTCTCTCCTCTTTCTGGGTGCAGGGGTCAAAGTAACTAAAAGTGGCCTTCTCCTGTGCTGGATGGTATAAATGTAATGTTTGTGCTATCTGACATGTCTCCTCTGTCTGGGTGCTAAGGCCTAAGTCACTGAAAGTGGCCTTCTCCTGTGGTGGTTGATATGATGCCAGATTCTCTGCTATGGGACCTCTCTCCTTTGTCTGGATGCTGGGGTCGAAATAATAGTAAGCGACCTTCTCCATTGGTGGGTGATTTGAAGCCTGATTCTGTGCTATGGGACCTAACTCCAATTAATATTGGTTAATTTTATTTTATTTTATGTTAAGTCATCATTTCCCTATCTACATTTGTTTGCAGGGGATTTACCTACATTTTGCTGCCTTTTGCAGCCCTCTAGCCCTTTCCGGGAGTCTTTTACAGCCTTTTTAGTGCCCAAAAGTTCGGGTCCCCATTGACTTCTATGGGGTTCGGGTTCGGGATGAAGTTCGGGTTGAGTTCGGATCACGAACCCGGACATTTTCCGGAAGTCCGGCCGAACCTCTCGAACCCGAACATCCAGGTGTTCGCTCATCTCTACTGCTGACAGATTCCCTTTAAAGCGACCCTTTGGTTCAAAAAAAGAATTCACATTAACTGGGGCAGAAACAGTGCTGTTACCTGGTGTCCTCCTTTTCATCTTTTTAGCTACAGATCCTTCAGTTCTTGGGCTCCTTTTCTGTCATCCAAGATGGCTGCACCCCTTCTCAAACGACCTGATGCATACTGTGCATCTATAGTCCATGACACACCATCCTGCTGCCCTCGGATTGGCCATCACATCTCATGTGAACAGTACTGTCCAATCCAAGAATAAGGACGGACAGGCAGGAAGGGACTTGGGATACGGATCCAGAGTGTGCACCAGGCAGTCTGAGAAGGAGTGCGACCATCTTGGATGACAGAAAAGGAGCCCGAGATTTGGTGGATCTGCAACAGAGGGCATTTCCCAGTTAACTATTTTTCTGGACATTCATTTTTTTTCATTCAAGTAGAACTGGCTTAGTTGCCCATAGCAACCTATCAGATTCCACCTTTCATTTTTCACAGCTTCTTTGGAAAATGAAAGGTAGAATCTGATTGATTGCTATGAGCAACTAAGCCAGTTCTACTTTACACCAGTTTGATAAATGACCTCAATAGAATGCAACTGCAGTTGAAAAAATCTGTGGCAAAGTAACAACACAATTCACACATTACCCATTGTGCACCAGCCCCGACGTTTGCCGTTTTTTTAGATGGGAAAAAAGTCCTGCATGCATTTTCCATAAAAATAAAACAATCTCAGACGGAAATGGCTCAAACGGATGACAACTGATGCAACAGGATCCGTTTTTTCTGGGTAATTGTTCTGACGGATCAGAGAATTAATCAGTGACTTCAATACAAACTTACTGCTGAAACCCTTTCCACTCTGTCAGGGGGTCACTACTCGTCTCAGCATGTAACAGAATGGGTTCTGTAGAAATCTATGTGGAATCAGCTGACGACGGTGTGAAAGGACTGCGCTCTCTCACTCTATAGTAGAATCTTGGGCCATTGCACAGTTCTTTATACCTGGCGCTAACATTGACCTGTAAGGCTGAGTTCACACTTGAGTTATTTGGTCAGTTTTGGCCCCGTAACTGACCAAATAAGTATAGTGTGAAGTAATTCTAAGAATGACTTCAGTCATTTGCGTGTCATACTGACTCACAGTACTGTTTCACTAGCATAGTGGACTCCCTATGCATGTTTCTCCAATGCACAGTGTTCTACACTACTATACAGGCTCTCAGCAGCCAGGAAATAGCAGTCTATTTAACCTGATTCGTCATGAATAAATTCAGATTGAATTGAATCTTTTTGGGATATTCGGTGAACCATCTGAATTGAATTTTTGAGAAATTCGCTCATCTGTAGTGATATTGTTTAAAAAATAAAAATCTTATAAAATTTAAATATATTATAACAGTCGAGCTATTGCTTGGTGGAATATACAGGTGGTACATGTTCTGTTACCCATGTCTGATATGTATATTCTGGTAATAAAGTCATTATATGTATTATCTGTGACTTAGATTTCAATGAAACATTTTTTTTTTACTTTAACATCTCATGTTCCAGAGCATTATTTGCATATGATGATGTCATAATTACATTTTCCACCAATGCAATGGCTTATGTGCTCCAGAGCCTAATTTACATATTCATGTGATGATGTCACAATTGCATTTTCCACCAATCCGTTGGCTTATGTGTTCCTCATTTGCATATCCCGGTGACATCATACAGTGATGTCATAAAGACAGTGTCCCTTAACTAGTGCCTGAAGCTCTAACCTGTGCAGTGCTGTTGTCTTCTCAGTGGGACATAGTTCTGTTCTCTTGCGTCCTTAGCGATTATTTGCTACTGGAAGCGATTCTACAAAAAATGCCTGGTTCTATCCAGACCATGTGGCTTCTACTGCTGGTAACATCTGTCTTCATCGGACAATCTCTCTGTTGCATTCCATGCGACTCCAGGGGAAAATGGCTATGGATAAATTCAACACCTTTATCGAAAGCCAAGTCGATGATATTGACTCAATAGAAGCTTATGTGAACATCAAGCGGTTTGCCAAAGCCGCAGAGAAAAAAGTCCTGGACTACCTTGAGGATGAAGTCGGGATACTGGGTAATTGTATTATTACTATTATTTCTGTTTTATGAAATCTCTAGATAGAGCCTAGATAGATACCGCAGATATTAGATAAATTAGTAATGTGCCATTATTTTCCTTCCAGATAAATATGCTATATCCGAAATTGCGTCCGAATATAAAAAATCTGTGGACGTCATCCAGGATATAGATTTTAAGGGTAAGTACAATATTTTCTATGTAGGCTGGAATTCTACTTCTCTTATTAATAGGAATTGTCAGTGTGTTGGGGGCACAGACCAATAGATGAGGGGATTGGACTCATTATTCTCCTCTTTATATATTTTAGAGATCCAGCTTCTTCACATCATTGGACTCCAATTCCAGCGACTCAAAGAAAACCTCAAGGTTATCGTCCAGGACTCAAACCAACGTAAGTGAAATCTTTTACCTATCTACCATTGTACTTGTGTTCTATGTGTCTGGTAGGTTGTCAGAGATGGTGTTTTCTGCTCAATTTCCTTTCTCTACAGCCTAGTGACAGGAGGGATTGATTGTAATAAAAAGTCCTATAATGGGAACTGCTATTTGTGCAGTTTTCTGTGGTTTTATTGCCATGTTATAGATGGAGCCGTCATATATAGGGGATTTCTGTTCTCTGTCGTTTTCTATTAGTAATTCTGTATTCTTTAATTTCTCCCTTTTAGGGAGGTGTCCAAATAAACAAGGTGAGTACTTCTAGATATAACATGTGCTATAATATGACATATAAATGTATTATACACACAGGCCTCATGTAGTAATAGTAATGGAGACACAAACTAGAGATCCCCACATCCACCAATCACATCACTGCTGTTATCTCCTACCTTGTATTGGACACATGAAAGCCAGCATCTGATTCGTTGTCAGGGATGTTTGCACTAGGAGCTGCTGCGCTCTATAGAGGGCCCGGACCGTACTGGGGCAGCTCAGAGATTCCTGTCAATGGAAATCTAGAAAACACAGCTATTAGGACAGAGACACTGATATCAAATAATAATGAGACCCAGAGATTAGAGGTTTCTGGGTTTGACAATGAGAACTGTCAGTAATGTCTTCTTTCTTCTCCATTCCTCAGGTGCAGACAGCTGTGGTAAGTACATTTTATACCAGATTTAGCTTCTTGTCATTATTATTCTCTATAAGATTGGTAGGTTATAACACAAGTGCATTTCCCCAGGATTAATGGTGCAAACCTATACTAACTGCAAGACCTGCGCCGAGGAGAAGATTGTCTGCGCCGGGGCCTTCCAAAAATCAAGGTACAGTATAAGTGTTTGTAAACTATGTGTATAGTATGTGTATTGTGCCTATTATACAAAGGTGAGCAGCACTACATAGGTGCTGTACACAGCACCCGCTGACTATTATATGCCATCTCCTCTTTTCACAGACTACTTGGAGAGATGTAGCTGCCTGTGCACCTCCAACAGATGTTTTGGTAAAGTAGAAGTCTTCTATTCTTATATCTACATTCACATAGTACACCAGTAAAAATATAAGACCCCAAATCCTCACTGTACACTAAATATTCCAGTCACTTCCAATAGTTCATAGTTCATGGCAGAGAATCAGACTTCCTGAAGCAGGAGGACATTTACATTAATATGATTCTGTCCATAAGCAGACTACAAGGGTGATGGCAGCCTGTACAGTATATTGCCCATGTGCTGGTGACAGAGGGGTGATAGATACCAGCATATGATTAGCATATTTATTATAATATTATAAAGTGTCTTTAATGCTTGGCTCATATTTCCTTTCTTTCTTCTTCTCTCAGATCTGAAAACTGGACGGTCCTGCTCTCCATGTAAAGACCACAAGTCTCATCTCGCAGAGACTGTAAACTGTGGAGGTGAGGAGACAGAAGAATATAATCAGTTACTATCAGTCCCCTCTATGATGCCCATATTTTCTATTGCGTCATATGGAAGGAGACATGTTATTGAGACAACCCCTTTAAATGCAGGACAGATATCTACACAATTACTTCTGTAATATCTTCTTTCATTTTCCTTCTTTCTAGAGATAAATATCAAAGTTCCAGAGTATGAAGAACTAATTCTGGACTGCAGCTTTGAATGGTACTCGAGGCTGGAGGACTCCTATCAGAACGTGTTCACCCTGGTAAGTGAAATGCAGATGCCCAAAATAATTATAAAACTGGGAGATTGTTAATAAGTTATATGACCATCATATTAAGGAAGCGCTTCCCAAACCTTTTCCTTCATTACCCAAAACATTTATCAGGAAGTCCTTTTACCTATGTTAGCATTTAACCATGTTATGTCATGTCAGCAAATTATCATCAGTTATCTATTTTTATCGTAATAATAATGACAATGAATTTTAAGTAATTGTGACATATGAGGTTCTCACAGTTATCTATATTATCTCTCTAGCATCATGAACATGAACCCAAAATCACACGGGAGCCCTACCTAGTGATCAAGGGTGTACTGAAGGGGGACTCCGGCCGGTACACGTGTACCACCATCCTGGACTCTGAAGTGCCAGTGAGTAAGATCATCTACAATGTGGCAGGTGAGGACATATTAATACTGGCACTATGCTGGGTGGTAATACTTAGATACATGGGATTCATATCTGCTTACAGGGCCGGCGCCACCTGTAAGGCGACCTAGGCAACTGCCTAGGGCGCAATTTAGCAGGGGGCGCCGGGCCGGCGCTGCACTATAAAAAAAAAAACGGCGGGCGGCAGGTGGCACTACTAAAGACGGACTTGGTCGGCGCCTGGGCGCAGTCAGATTAGCGCAGCCATCATGTGCGCAGCATTGACTGGCGGGCGGGTGGGCGGGCAGCCGGCCGCACAAAAGAACTCACATTGCCTCCAGCAGATGCAGAGTCAAGCTCAAGGATCCGCCCCCGCCAGGTTGAAGTGCAGGGCAGCAGGCGCGCAAGGGAAGCAAGCTGGACTGACGTCACGTCGTCAGCCAGCGTCAAGCGTGCCTGCCCGCCCCTGCCTGTTATCTCCTCAGCTCCTGGCTGCAGTCTGCAGCCTGTCTAGTATCGTAGAGGAGCGGAGGCGACTGAGGAGGAGGATGGGTCACGTCGGTCATGTCACGGTCACTCCCTGCCTGGAGCCCTGGACAGTCACAGTCAGTCACTCACACAACACCAGCCAGAGCCAGCCCAGCAGTACATGTTTATACAGACTACAGTCACACAGTACAAGTGAGTACAGTTAATAACATACATGATGGGGACCTGGGGTGACACAGTCTATGGCATGATGACAATTGACATCATCAGCACCTTGCTCATAGGCATATTGGTTTCTGAATCGCTGCCTTCATAAATAGGTTTTGCATCAGGCCTCATGGACTTAGTGAGGTGTGCACAGTGCAAAAGCCTAATTGCCCATGCCCTGCCCCCATCACAGCAGCTTTGTAATGGGGTAAGGTGAATGCACACGGACGTCACCTCACTGAGTCCTCCATGAGGCCTGATGCAAAACCGGCGCTTTATGAATGTATGCTTGAATGCTTTAGAAACCAATATGCAAAGCAAGCATGTGATGTATCATCAATCATGCCATGTGGACTGTTACTTAGCAGTCCACTGTCCACACAGTCACACACATGCATCCACTCTCTGCCGCCGGCGCCGCATGTGTGTGACTGTGTGGACAGTGGACTGCTAAGTAACAGTCCACATGGCATGATTGATGATACATCACATGCTTGCTTTGCATATTGGTTTCTGAAGCATTCAAGCATACATTCATAAAGCGCCGGTTTTGCATCAGGCCTCATGGAGGACTCAGTGAGGTGACGTCGTGTGCATTCACTTACCCCATTACAAAGCTGCTGTGATGAGGGCAGGGCATGGGCAATTAGGCTTTTGCACTGTGCACACCTCACTAAGTCCATGAGGCCTGATGCAAAACCTCTTTATGAACGCAGCGCTTCAGAAACCAATATGCGAGAGCAAGTATGTGATGTCATCATGCCATAGACTGTCAGCCCACATGCATCCATCACCTATGTAAAAAATGTTATGACCACTATAAATAAATGCAGTGGATTTTTGTTAGGGACATGCATGAGGCCTCAGAGGCTGTGTGCAATAGGCGGTGGCTGTGGCACAAACGCTCTCTCTGGTGGCGTGATAAGGGGGCGTCAATTTTTATCTTGCCTAGGGCGGCAAAAATCCTTGCACCGGCCCTGTCTGCTTATAGGTGTTAATTAGTGAGAAAGGATCTAGTTCTGAAAATCTGAACTGTCACCTATAATTTGGGGTTATTTTAGATTAGTATTTGTAAGGAAAAACCTATAAAGTGATAATTTAAGCCGCTTCCGTATTTTGGAGCCACTCTTCGTTTTGACAGTGCTTCTGAGCCACCATGATACAGACAATTCATAAAAATATATAATATTATGTCATATATAAGATACACTACAAAGTCAGTATCATTCTCTTCATGGTATGAACTGTTAATGTATTTGTTTTCCTCATTTAGTTATCAGTGGATCGGAACAGGCGATAGAAAAATACCATTCTCGCCCTACACTTCCTGATGTGCTTGACATCACAGCGCCTGAGTCGCCACTTCTAGAGGAGCTCCATAATAGCAATGCTTCCCTCACAGCAATATCTGTGGCCGGCTCCGTCACCATCATGTTGATCGCTGGCATATGGTAGGTAGCATTTATAAGATACTCTATGGAGCTAGCGTATTATTGCTGCTTAATATTTACACAGCGTAAACTTAGTCCAGGCAGTCACAAGGTGCGCCAGATTTATCACAGTGCTGAAGGCTTCATGATAAATTTGGCGCATATTACAAGGTCAGATATGTTATAATGTAACGAGAACACATTGGAGGATCTGTGCACACATTTCATTCAGAGCTCACATTTAAATAGCGGATATTAAATAACTGATTGATCTTCTTTTTTTAGCGTCTGCATATTCTGGAGGAGGAAAATGAAATCTAGAGAGCCTCCGGAAAAAGAGCCAGTGTAAAGGCCAACAGTCAAGCACCATCCTGAACTACTGCCACCAAAAAACAACTGAAAACTAAAAAATCCCCTTACTTAAATATGAAAAAAACAAAAAATAATCTTCCCTTACCCTACTTCTCCTTTCCTCTTCTCTCCTTAATCCCTCTCCATTAAAAAAAAAATAAAAAAAAAATATTTCCCAAAAAAATAAAAATAACCTTCCCTTCCCCATTTCTTCCCTCCCCTTCTCCCCCCAAAAAAATAAAAAAAAATAACCCACAAAAAAATCCTGACTGCAGTGTTTCTTTTGTTTCCCTCACCTTAAATGACCATACATGGAACAAGAACTACAGAGACTATATCATAGATAGACCAGGAGGATCGAGCATCATTTTTATTCTTCATCCCAGCACCAGTTTCCAGATCTCTATCGATATAACTTTGACTGAGTGGAAACAAGTCTTAATTAGGAAACCTCTCTACATCTAGATGAGTAACTTCAAGCTCCTGGGCTTCAATGTAAAATACTTAAAGGGGTTATCCAAGTAATGGAAAAAAAACATTATAAAACTCATCATGACTTACATACACATTAGTTAAAGGGCTTCTGTCACCCCCAACTGTGCAATTTTCATTAGCCGACATTAGGCTACGTTCACACGACGACATTTTTCCATCTCCTCTTGATAGACAGGGCCAGCGAGTGCTCTCCTCCTCCCGCTGGCCCGTCTGCTTCTAAATTCCCGCACCTGTGCCGTAACGTTCCTCAGTCGGCGCAGGCGTACTGAGTGAAGGAGCTGGCAAGTGCGAGTGCAACATAGGCTGGTTGAGTTGCTGTACATTGAATATATGTATGTAGTGCAGTAAATCTAATGTTTTATGTTCCACTTGTGCAGGGGGTGGGAGACTAGGGGCCCACCTTGCTCAGGGGCCCACCGGAGGATTCCCCTGTAACCCTGTGGGCCAGTCCGAGCCTGGGTGGGGATTCCTAGCACTCAGCTGATCAAGCACAGAGTGCTGTTCATTGTATAGTGGCTGTACTTGGTATGGCAGCCCAAGCCCATTCACATGAATGGGACTGAGTTGCATATAGGCCGTGTGACCGTTAACCGTGACATCACTGGCCTAGGAAGAGGACGCTTTATGATATTCTTATTTTATACTATGTGGTGTTTAATCATTGGTTTCTGTCATTTATCAACAATCGTGGAAAGGAAAAATGTAGCAGAGGTGTAGGGAAGTAAAAATCTAATGTACTCATACATCCAAATGTATGTGGAGTACATAAAAGCAGTTAGGAATATAGTTCTATTTATAATGACCTCATTACCTATCTTCTGACATCCTAACACTAAGACATCTGTGGGGTCGGTAAGCTAAGCCCTCTATGGATTCCCAGAAATACAGTGTATAACAGTAAAATGCCTTAATCTGTCACTAGTTTTATGGTATTCTAACTAAGGGTAACATAAACTAGTGACAGATCCCCTTAGCAAAATACTGGGTCCCTTTCTTTAATTGACTCAGCCATTTTGCCAAAATATTGTACTGAACAGCTCCAGCACATAATGAGGAGTCCTGAATATTCATGAGCTCCTGTTTTTTCCCGCCCACCTGCTGCTGATTCAGTAGAAAATCTGCCAATCAGAGGCAGGTGGGTGAAGAGAGTGGTGAGCTCATGAATATCAGGACTCATTGGCATGTGCTGGAGCTGTTAGGATTTAAAAGTGAAGGCAGCAGAAAACTGCTGACAGATTCCCTTTAAAGCGACCCTTTGGTTCAAAAAAAGAATTCACACTAACTGGGGCAGAAACAGTGCTGTTACCTGGTGTCCTCCTTTTCATCTTTTTAGCTACAGATCCTTCAGTTCTTGGGCTCCTTTTCTGTCATCCAAGATGGCTGCACCTCTTCTCAAACGACCTGAAGCATACTGTGCATCTATAGTCCATGACACTCCATCCTGCTGCCCTCGGATTGGCCATCACATCTCATGTGAACAGTACTGTCCAATCCAAGAATAAGGACGGACAGGCAGGAAGGGACTTGGGATACGGATCCAGAGTGTGCACCAGGCAGTCTGAGAAGGAGTGCGACCATCTTGGATGACAGAAAAGGAGCCCGAGATTTGGTGGATCTGCAACAGAGGGCATTTCCCAGTTAACTATTTTTCTGGACATTCATTTTTTTCATTCAAGTAGAACTGGCTTAGTTGCCCATAGCAACCTATCAGATTCCACCTTTCATTTTTCACAGCTTCTTTGGAAAATGAAAGGTAGAATCTGATTGATTGCTATGAGCAACTAAGCCAGTTCTACTACACCAGTTTGATAAATGACCTCAATAGAGTGCAACTGCAGTTGAAAAAATCTGTGGCAAAGTAACAACACAATTCACACATTACCCATTGTGCACCAGCCCCGGCGTTTGCCGTTTTTAGATGGGAAAAAAGTCCTGCATGCATTTTCCATAAAAATAAAACAATCTCAGACGGAAATGGCTCAAGCGGATGACAACTGATGCAACAGGATCCGTTTTTCTGGGTAATTGTTCTGACGGATCAGAGAATTAATCAGTGACTTCAATACAAACTTACTGCTGACACCCTTTCCACTCTGTCAGGGGTCACTACTCGTCTCAGCATGTAACAGAACGGGTTCTGTAGAAATCTATGTGGAATCAGCTGACGACGGTGTGAAAGGACTGCGCTCTTTCACTCTATAGTAGAATCTTGGGCCATTGCACAGTTCTTTATACCTGGCGCTAACATTGACCTGTAAGGCTGAGTTCACACTTGAGTTATTTGGTCAGTTTTGGCCCCGTAACTGACCAAATAAGTATAGTGTGAAGTGATTCTAAGAATGACTTCAGTCATTTGCGTGTCATACTGACTCACAGTACTGTTTCACTAGCATAGTGGACTCCCTATGCATGTTTCTCCAATGCACAGTGTTCTACACTACTATACAGGCTCTCAGCAGCCAGGAAATAGCAGTTTATTTAACCTGATTCGTCATGAATAAATTCAGATTGAATTGAATCTTTTTGGGATATTCGGTGAACCGTCTGAATTGAATTTTTGAGAAATTCGCTCATCTGTAGTGATATTGTTTAAAAATAAAAATCTGATAAAATTTAAATATATTATAACAGTCGAGCTATTGCTTGGTGGAATATACAGGTGGTACATGTTCTGTTACCCATGTCTGATATGTATATTCTGGTAATAAAGTCATTATATGTATTATCTGTGACTTAGATTTCAATGAAACATTTTTTTTTTACTTTAACATCTCATGTTCCAGAGCATTATTTGCATATGATGATGTCATAATTACATTTTCCACCAATGCAATGGCTTATGTGCTCCAGAGCCTAATTTACATATTCATGTGATGATGTCACAATTGCATTTTCCACCAATCCGTTGGCTTATGTGTTCCTCATTTGCATATCCCGGTGACATCATACAGTGATGTCATAAAGACAGTGTCCCTTAACTAGTGCCTGAAGCTCTAACCTGTGCAGTGCTGTTGTCTTCTCAGTGGGACATAGTTCTGTTCTCTTGCGTCCTTAGCGATTATTTGCTACTGGAAGCGATTCTACAAAAAATGCCTGGTTCTATCCAGACCATGTGGCTTCTACTGCTGGTAACATCTGTCTTCATCGGACAATCTCTCTGTTGCATTCCATGCGACTCCAGAGGAAAATGGCTATGGATAAATTCAACACCTTTATCGAAAGCCAAGTCGATGATATTGACTCAATAGAAGCTTATGTGAACATCAAGCGGTTTGCCAAAGCCGCAGAGAAAAAAGTCCTGGACTACCTTGAGGATGAAGTCGGGATACTGGGTAATTGTATTATTACTATTATTTCTGTTTTATGAAATCTCTAGATAGAGCCTAGATAGATACCGCAGATATTAGATAAATTAGTAATGTGCCATTATTTTCCTTCCAGATAAATATGCTATATCCGAAATTGCGTCCGAATATAAAAAATCTGTGGACGTCATCCAGGATATAGATTTTAAGGGTAAGTACAATATTTTCTATGTAGGCTGGAATTCTACTTCTCTTATTAATAGGAATTGTCAGTGTGTTGGGGGCACAGACCAATAGATGAGGGGATTGGACTCATTATTCTCCTCTTTATATATTTTAGAGATCCAGCTTCTTCACATCATTGGACTCCAATTCCAGCGACTCAAAGAAAACCTCAAGGTTATCGTCCAGGACTCAAACCAACGTAAGTGAAATCTTTTACCTATCTACCATTGTACTTGTGTTCTATGTGTCTGGTAGGTTGTCAGAGATGGTGTTTTCTGCTCAATTTCCTTTCTCTACAGCCTAGTGACAGGAGGGATTGATTGTAATAAAAAGTCCTATAATGGGAACTGCTATTTGTGCAGTTTTCTGTGGTTTTATTGCCATGTTATAGATGGAGCCGTCATATATAGGGGATTTCTGTTCTCTGTCGTTTTCTATTAGTAATTCTGTATTCCTTCATTTCTCACTTTTAGGGAGGTGTCCAAATAAACAAGGTGAGTACTTCTAGATATAACATGTGCTATAATATGACATATAAATGTATTATACACACAGGCCTCATGTAGTAATAGTAATGGAGACACAAACTAGAGATCCCCACATCCACCAATCACATCACTGCTGTTATCTCCTACCTTGTATTGGACACATGAAAGCCAGCATCTGATTCGTTGTCAGGGATGTTTGCACTAGGAGCTGCTGCGCTCTATAGAGGGCCCGGACCGTACTGGGGCAGCTCAGAGATTCCTGTCAATGGAAATCTAGAAAACACAGCTATTAGGACAGAGACACTGATATCAAATAATAATGAGACCCAGAGATTAGAGGTTTCTGGGTTTGACAATGAGAACTGTCAGTAATGTCTTCTTTCTTCTCCATTCCTCAGGTGCAGACAGCTGTGGTAAGTACATTTTATACCAGATTTAGCTTCTTGTCATTATTATTCTCTATAAGATTGGTAGGTTATAACACAAGTGCATTTCCCCAGGATTAATGGTGCAAACCTATACTAACTGCAAGACCTGCGCCGAGGAGAAGATTGTCTGCGCCGGGGCCTTCCAAAAATCAAGGTACAGTATAAGTGTTTGTAAACTATGTGTATAGTATGTGTATTGTGCCTATTATACAAAGGTGAGCAGCATACATAGGTGCTGTACACAGCACCCGCTGACTATTATATGCCATCTCCTCTTTTCACAGACTACTTGGAGAGATGTAGCTGCCTGTGCACCTCCAACAGATGTTTTGGTAAAGTAGAAGTCTTCTATTCTTATATCTACATTCACATAGTACACCAGTAAAAATATAAGACCCCAAATCCTCACTGTACACTAAATATTCCAGTCACTTCCAATAGTTCATAGTTCATGGCAGAGAATCAGACTTCCTGAAGCAGGAGGACATTTACATTAATATGATTCTGTCCATAAGCAGACTACAAGGGTGATGGCAGCCTGTACAGTATATTGCCCATGTGCTGGTGACAGAGGGGTGATAGATACCAGCATATGATTAGCATATTTATTATAATATTATAAAGTGTCTTTAATGCTTGGCTCATATTTCCTTTCTTTCTTCTTCTCTCAGATCTGAAAACTGGACGGTCCTGCTCTCCATGTAAAGACCACAAGTCTCATCTCGCAGAGACTGTAAACTGTGGAGGTGAGGAGACAGAAGAATATAATCAGTTACTATCAGTCCCCTCTATGATGCCCATATTTTCTATTACGTCATATGGAAGGAGACATGTTATTGAGACAACCCCTTTAAATGCAGGACAGAAAATCTACACAATTACTTCTGTAATATCTTCTTTCATTTTCCTTCTTTCTAGAGATAAATATCAAAGTTCCAGAGTATGAAGAACTAATTCTGGACTGCAGCTTTGAATGGTACTCGAGGCTGGAGGACTCCTATCAGAACGTGTTCACCCTGGTAAGTGAAATGCAGATGCCCAAAATAATTATAAAACTGGGAGATTGTTAATAAGTTATATGACCATCATATTAAGGAAGCGCTTCCCAAACCTTTTCCTTCATTACCCAAAACATTTATCAGGAAGTCCTTTTACCTATGTTAGCATTTACCCATGTTATGTCATGTCAGCAAATTATCATCAGTTATCTATTTTTGTCTTAATAATAATGACAATGAATTTTAAGTAATTGTGACATATGAGGTTCTCACAGTTCTCTATATTATCTCTCTAGCATCATGAACATGAACCCAAAATCACACGGGAGCCCTACCTAGTGATCAAGGGTGTACTGAAGGGGGACTCCGGCCGGTACACGTGTACCACCATCCTGGACTCTGAAGTGCCAGTGAGTAAGATCATCTACAATGTGGCAGGTGAGGACATATTATTACTGGCACTATGCTGGGTGGTAATACTTAGATACATGGGATTCATATCTGCTTATAGGTGTTAATTAGTGAGAAAGGATCTAGTTCTGAAAATCTGAACTGTCACCTATAATTTGGGGTTATTTTAGATTAGTATTTGTAAGGAAAAACCTATAAAGTGATAATTTAAGCCGCTTCCGTATTTTGGAGCCACTCTTCGTTTTGACAGTGCTTCTGAGCCGCCATGATACAGACAATTCAGAAAAATATATAATATTATGTCATATATAAGATACACTACAAAGTCAGTATCATTCTCTTCATGGTATGAACTGTTAATGTAATTGTTTTCCTCATTTAGTTATCAGTGGATCGGAACAGGCGATAGAAAAATACCATTCTCGCCCTACACTTCCTGATGTGCTTGACATCACAGCGCCTGAGTCGCCACTTCTAGAGGAGCTCCATAACAGCAATGCTTCCCTCACAGCAATATCTGTGGCCGGCTCCGTCACCATCATGTTGATCGCTGGCATATGGTAGGTAGCATTTATAAGATACTCTATGGAGCTAGCGTATTATTGCTGCTTAATATTTACACAGCGTAAACTTAGTCCAGGCAGTCACAAGGTGCGCCAGATTTATCACAGTGCTGAAGGCTTCATGATAAATTTGGCGCATATTACAAGGTCAGATATGTTATAATGTAACGAGAACACATTGGAGGATCTGTGCACACATTTCATTCAGAGCTCACATTTAAATAGCGGATATTAAATAACTGATTGATCTTCTTTTTTAGCGTCTGCATATTCTGGAGGAGGAAAATGAAATCTAGAGAGCCTCCGGAAAAAGAGCCAGTGTAAAGGCCAACAGTCAAGCACCATCCTGAACTACTGCCACCAAAAAACAACTGAAAACTAAAAAATCCCCTTACTTAAATATGAAAAAAACAAAAATAATCTTCCCTTCCCCTACTTCTCCTTTCCTCTTCTCTCCTTAATCCCTCTCCATTAAAAAAAAATAAACAAAAAATATTTCCCAAAAAACAAAAATAACCTTCCCTTCCCCATTTCTTCCCTCCCCTTCTCCCCCCCAAAAAAAAAAAAAAAACCCACAAAAAAATCCTGACTGCAGTGTTTCTTTTGTTTCCCTCACCTTAAATGACCATACATGGAACAAGAACTACAGAGACTATATCATAGATAGACCAGGAGGATCGAGCATCATTTTTATTCTTCATCCCAGCACCAGTTTCCAGATCTCTATCGATATAACTTTGACTGAGTGGAAACAAGTCTTAATTAGGAAACCTCTCTACATCTAGATGAGTAACTTCAAGCTCCTGGGCTTCAATATAAAATACTTGAAGGGGTTATCCAAGTAATGGAAAAAAAACATTATAAAACTCATCAGGACTTACATACACATTAGTTAAAGGGCTTCTGTCACCCCCAACTGTGCAATTTTCATTAGCCGACATTAGGCTACGTTCACACGACGACATTTTTCCATCTCCTCTTGATAGACAGGGCCAGCGAGTGCTCTCCTCCTCCCGCTGGCCCCGTCTGCTTCTAAATTCCCGCGCCTGTGCCGTAACGTTCCTCAGTCGGCGCAGGCGTACTGAGTGAAGGAGCTGGCAAGTGCGAGTGCAACATAGGCTGGTTGAGGTGCTGTACATTGAATATATGTATGTAGTGCAGTAAATCTAATGTTTTATGTTCCACTTGTGCAGGGGGTGTGAGACTAGGGGCCCACCTTGCTCAGGGGCCCACCGGAATCATGGGGACTGATTGAATGGGACTGAGTTGCATATAGGCCGTGTGACCGTTAACCGTGACATCACTGGCCTAGGAAGAGGACGCTTTATGATATTCTTATTTTATACTATGTGGTGTTTAATCATTGGTTTCTGTCATTTATCAACAATCGTGGAAAGGAAAAATGTAGCAGAGGTGTAGGGAAGTAAAAATCTAATATACTCATACATCCAAATGTATGTGGAGTACATAAAAGCAGTTAGGAATATAGTTCTATTCATAAGGACCTCATTACCTATCTTCTGACATTCTAACACTAAGACATCTGTGGGGTCGGTAAGCTAAGCCCTCTATGGATTCCCAGAAATACAGTGTATAACAGTAAAATGCCTTAATCTGTCACTAGTTTTATGGTATTCTAACTAAGGGTAACATAAACTAGTGACAGATCCCCTTAGCAAAATACTGGGTCCCTTTCTTTAATTGACTCAGCCATTTTGCCAAAATATTGTACTGAACAGCTCCAGCACATAATGAGGAGTCCTGAATATTCATGAGCTCCTGTTTTCCCGCCCACCTGCTGCTGATTCAGTAGAAAATCTGCCAATCAGAGGCAGGTGGGCGGGGAGAGTGGTGAGCTCATGAATATCAGGACTCATTGGCATGTGCTGGAGCTGTTAGGATTTAAAAGTGAAGGCAGCAGAAAACTGCTGACTAGTGTTGAGCGAACAGTTCGAAAATCGTTCGGGTCCGTACCGAATTTTGGGGTGTCCGTGACACGGACCCGAACACGGACATTTTCAAAAAGTTCGGGTTGGGGTCCGTTGTTCGTCGATTTCTTCCCGCTTTCTGAAGGGCTGCATAGCAGCCAATCAGCTAGCGTTTACTTCTTGCCCTAAGAGCCCATCACAGCCATGCCTACTAATGGCATGGCTGTGATTGGCCAAGTGCAGCATGTGACCCAGCCTCTATTTAAGCTGGAGTCACGTAGCGCCGCACGTCACACTGCTCTGACTAGTGTAGGGAGAGGATGCAGCTTCTGTGAGGGCGAGATAGGCAGGGATAAAGAAGTGATTGAATGATCTACCTTTCTACACCTGTGCATCAGAACAACTCAGCTGAGCTGTTCACTGAAAGTCACTATTTTGTTGAGACTGGCCAGAGCGATTTTTACTGGCACATGTAACTGGGCTGACCGGCGTTGGCCATTTTGGGACTTGTGGTGCGCCAGCACAAGCTGCCACAGAGTCTAAACCAAAGCTCCAAAGAAGTGTAAAATCTACACCTGTGAATCAGAACAACAGCGATTCAGCTGCTCAGTCAAAGTCAATCTTTTTTCTGGATGGGCAGACCGTTTTCTGGCACATGTTACTGGGCTGATAGGCAGCGGCCATTTTGGGCCTTGTGGTTCTACAGCAAAAGCTGCCACAACGTCCATTAATCTCATGTAATAGTCGATTTTTTCATAGATATACTACATCAGGGGTTTGGCTGTGCTTGTGTCACCCATACTAACTGCAAAGATATTTAATATATCAGTGGTGAAACTGAAAGTAACCCACTTGGATAGCAAATCCCATGAATGTGCTGTTCCAGCTAGGCTAGCCAGTGCCACTACAGCCGAGTCCAATACTGTCAGCCAGAAATATTATTTTTTTTTATGTGCCAGAAATATAAATTAAAAAAAGCATTTTAAAAATTCTGGTGCCCAATTAGCAGCAGTCTTCTTGTAATTAATACCGCAAAAAGGCATTATTGTCCAGTGTTGTAATTTTGGTGAAAAAAAGGCCAATTTAATCAATCTGGTGTTTGTTAGACCAGAAACAGTAGGCCTCACGTTTTCACTCCTGTAAAAAGGAATTATATCTCCCCGTGTGGGAAACTATGTACCAAAACTAGCATATTAAAAATTCTGGTGTCCAATTTGCAGCAGTTTTCTTGTAATTAATACCGGAAAAAGGAATTATATATTCCAGTGTGGGAATTTATGTACACAAACTAGCATTTTAAAAATTCTGGTGCCCAATTAGCAGCAGTCTTCTTGTAATTAATACCGCAAAAAGGCATTATTGTCCAGTGTTGTAATTTTGGTGAAAAAAGGCCAATTTAATCAATCTGGTGTTTGTTAGACCAGAAACAGTAGGCCTCACGTTTTTACTCCTGTAAAAGGAATTATATCTCCCGTGTGGGAATCTATGTACCAAAACTAGCATTTTAAAAATTCTGGTGTCCAATTTGCAGCAGTCTTCTTGTAATTAATACCGCAAAAGGCATTATTGTCCAGTGTTGTAATTTTGGTGAAAAAAGCCAATTTAATCAATCTGGTGTTTGTTAGACCAGAAACAGTAGGCCTCACGTTTTCACTCCTGTAAAAGGAATTATATCTCCCGTGTGGGAATCTATGTACCAAAACTAGCATATTAAAAATTCTGGTGTCCAATTTGCAGCAGTCTTCTTGTAATTAATACCGGAAAAGGAATTATATCTTCCAGTGTGGGAATTTTGGGGCTAAAAATAATATATTTTATTGTGGTGCGAGTTGAATCGCAACAATGAGGAAACATTCTATTAAGGGACGAGGACGTGGTCGTGGTGGTGTCCGTGGAGCCTCTGTTGCTGGCAGAGAATGTGGCCGTTCGGCCTCAGGCGCACAAAGTAGTGAACCAACTCCCTCAAGTAGCCGGCAGAATTTACAGCGATATTTGGTGGGGCCCAATGCCGTTATGAGGATGGTAAGGCCTGAGCAGGTACAGGCATTAGTCGATTGGGTAGCCGACAGTGCTTCCAGCACGTTCACCACATTGTCTTCCGCCCAGTCTTCTACGGAAGCGCACAGGTGGCACCTGAAAACCAAGCCCATCAGTCTGTCACATCACCCCCATGCATATCAGGGAAACTGGCTGAGCCTCAAGTTATGCAGCAGTCTCTTATTCTGTTTGAAGACTCTGCTCCCACGGTTTTCCAGGGCGTCCACCTAGCCCTTCCCCAGCGGTGGAAGACATTCCATGCACTGACGCACAACCACTTATGTATCCAGATGATGAGGACATGGGAATACCACCACAGCAGAGTGACCGAGTCTCTGATGATGACAAAACACTGGTGCCCACTGCCGCGTCTTATTGCAGTGTGCAGACTGAACAGGAGGAGGTCAGGGAGGACGAGTGGGTGGAAGACGATGCAGAGGACGATGAGGTCTTAGACCCCACATGGACTGAAGGTCGTGCCGCTGACTTAAATAGTTCAGAGGAAGAGGCAGTGGTGAGACCGAGACAACAGCGAAGCCAAAGAGGGAGCAGGGGGCAAAAGCAGAACAGCCGCCGTCCAGAGAGTTCGCCTGCTATTGGCCAGCGCCAACAGGGACCCAGCACCCCAAAGGCATCTTCAAGGAGTTCCCTGGCATGGCACTTCTTCAAACAATGTGCTGAGGACAAGACCAGAGTGGTTTGCACGCTGTGCCATCAGACCCTGAGGCGAGGCATTAACATTCTTAACCTGAGCACCACCTGCATGATCAGGCATCTACATGCAAAGCATGAACTGCAGTGGAGGACACACCTTAAAAACAAGGAACCCGCTCAGGCTCCCCCTGCTCCCTCTAGCGCTGCTGCCTCGGCTTCCGCCTCGAGAGGAATGTTTCCACCTGCCGAGCAGCAAACAGAGGATGTGCCACCGACACCACCACCACCACCGCCACCGTTACCTAGCGTCTCCACTATTTCACACAGCAGCGTTCAGCTCTCCATCTCTCAAACCTTTGAGAGGAAGCGCAAATTCCCACCTAGTCACCCTTGAGCCCTTGGCCTGAATGCCAGCATTTCTAAACTACTGGCCTTTGAAATGCTGTCATTCCGGCTGGTGGACACAGACAGCTTCAAACAGCTGATGGCCATGGCTGTCCCCCAGTATGTGGTTCCCAGCCGCCACTACTTCTCCAAGACAGCCGTGCCTTCCCTGCACATGCAAGTGTCCGATAAAATCAAGTGTGCACTGCGCAACGCCATTTGTGGCAAGGTCCACCTAACCACAGATACGTGGACCAGTAAGCACGGCCAGGGACGCTATATCTCCCTAACTGCACACTGGGTAAATGTAGTGGCGGCTGGGCCCCAGGCGGAGAGTTCCTTGGCGCACGTCCTTCCGCCGCCAAGGATCACAGGGCATCATTCTTTGCCTCCTGTAGCCTCCTCCTCCTACTCGGCTTCCTCCTCCTCCTCCTCTGCTTCCACCAGCTCATCCAGTCAGCCACACACCTTCACCACCAACTTCAGCACAGCCCGGGGTAAGCGTCAGCAGGCCATTCTGAAACGCATATGTTTGGGGGACAGGCCCCACACCGCGCAGGAGTTGTGGCGGGGTATTGAACAACAGACCGACCAGTGGTTGCTGCCGGTGGGCCTCAAGCCAGGCCTGGTGGTGTGCGATAATGGGCGAAATCTCGTGGCAGCTCTGGGACTAGCCGGTTTGACGCACATCCCTTGCCTGGCGCATGTGCTGAATTTGGTGGTGCAAAAGTTCATTGACAACTACCCAGACATGTCAGAGCTGCTGCATAAAGTGCGGGCCGTCTGTGCGCGCTTCCGGCGTTCACATCCTGCCGCTGCTCGCCTGTCAGCGCTACAGCGGAACTTCGGCCTTCCCGCTCACCGCCTAATATGCGGCGTGCCCACCCGGTGGAACTCCACCTTGCACATGCTGGAGAGACTGTGCGAGCAGCAGCAGGCCATAGTGGAGTTTCAGCTGCAGCACGCACGGGTCAGTCGCACTGCGGAACAGCACCACTTCACCACCAATGATTGGGCCTCCATGCGAGACCTGTGTGCCCTGTTGCGCTGTTTAGAGTACGCCACCAACATGGCCAGTGGCGATGCCACTGTTATCAGCGTGACGATACCAATTCTATGTCTCCTAGAGAAAACGCTTAGGGCGATGATGGAAGAGGAGGTGGGCCAGGGCCAGGAGGAGGAGGAGGAGGATGACGGGTCATTTTAGCACTTTCAGGCCAGTCTGTTAGAAGTGGCTCAGAGGGAGGTTTTTGCAACAGCAGAGGGCAGGTACAAATGTGGCCAGCCAGGGACCACTACTGGAGGACGAGGAGGATGAGGAGGAGGTGGAGGAGGATGAGGATGAAGCAGGTTCACAGCGGGGTGGCACCCAGCACAGCGCAGGCACATCCCTGGTGCGTGGCTGGGGGATACAGAGGATGATGACGATACGCCTCCCACAGAGGACAGCTTGTCCTTACCTCTGGGGAGCCTGGCACACATGAGCGATTACATGCTGCAGTGCCTGCGCAATGACAGCAGAGTTGCCCACATTTTAACGTGTGCTGACTACTGGGTGGCCACCCTGCTGGATCCACGGTACAAAGACAATGTGCCCACTTTACTTCCTGCACTGGAGCGTGATAG